>JAUZNC010059352.1:0-10230 GCA_034780395.1 Vannuccia rotundouncinata
TGTTGTACCTAGATTCCCCATCCGGATTGGTACATTTATTTATTTACTATACAATAAAAACGCTTACTTACTTACTTACTTACATAAGGGATTATCAGTGTAACCTCTGAACATGTTGTTCAATAAAATTCTTTGTGTTTAATTCAGTGACTTGTACCTAATCATTTTATGGAAATTTGTAGAACGTGTTATGGGAGACAGATGGCCTCCACAGAAAGCAGCCATACGTGTCTACCACATCATATTTGGTGATTCAGACCATGACACCAAATAGATCACATTGCAATTTGTGATGTATACGATGATCCAAGTGACGTTGACGGAAGGGATGAAGAGGCATCAATGCGCCCGCACCGTCCAACTGGCAGAGGACGTGTACAAGGAGAGGTCTCCTTCCATCACCACCAGCTTCAATATTCCACAGGCCAAAGTAGGACAACCTTTAGCGGAAGCGGTGAATGATATCATCTTGCGGAAACGTGGAAACTTTTCTTCTGCATAAGAATTCTTGAAGA
Organism: Vannuccia rotundouncinata; assembly: GCA_034780395.1. NCBI lineage: Eukaryota > Metazoa > Platyhelminthes > Proseriata > Coelogynoporidae > Vannuccia > Vannuccia rotundouncinata. Next base: position 516 of record JAUZNC010059352.1, read on the forward strand.
AATTGTAGAATATTCATCACAATTGAATGCTGCAGAACTAAATATTCAAATTCGACTGGACTGTAAGACAGCTGAAAGTGTGGTTGAAGTATGACGACGATGATTTTATCATGAATGGGTGATGAGATTGACAAGGCATTTACTACAGTTAAAGGTGGCCTGTGGTGAACCGACAAATATGCTATAAGTTACTGGCATAAATGTATTCACTATCTACAATTCCTCACATACGAATTGGACTATTATTGTGAACAACAAGGGATGTTGACACATTCTAAAAAAATGGCTATAGAGCACATACTTTGGCGGCAGGATCTCATTTGTTTTAAGTGGCTTTTAAGAGAACGGACAGTAGTGTGATATGCCTTGCATTTACTACACATATAAGACAAAAGCTTTGTTTGAACACTAGGGCAACAAATATAATTGGGGATTTTGGCGAACTTTTGAACTACATTCGGAGGCTAGATGCATTAACAGAGGTGCCTGCTTATTTGCAGCTGCAATGCCCAAAGGTACCTTCTCCTTATAATCTTATGAAAGAAAAACGGTTTCGAATAATTTGTGAATCCGCATAAACTCTATATTCGATTAATTTAAACGAAACAATGTGCTTTAAAAATAGAGTAAAGATAATACAACAGCTAGAGTTTATCAAATTTCTCTATGCGGCTTTTACGGGATCGTTTTGTGACGTCACAATTGAGGAAACCCCCTCAACCCCTCCATCACGGATTTATCAACCCCCTCCCCTCCCCCTAATCAGCGTGACGTCATTCTGAACAGCCCCAGAGAAAATAACCACAATATATGAATAGTCGATTGATATAAGAGGGTACGTGTTAACTGTACAGCCGCATGAGATGGATTTTTATTTACCAAATGTACAAAGTAGTAACATGACATAGAATTTTCTATAACATTTAGTAACTAAAAATAGCTGTAAAATTGGCTTAGAATGCAGATCTTGTTAAAGTATATAATGTAAAGACTATAATATAACTGCGAAATAAATTCTGGTCAAATCCTCTCCTATTATCAAATTTCTGTATAAAATTATGTAAATAAAATGTATTTTAATAAATTTTACATATCAAAATAATACATTTATTTTTTTATATTTTAGAAAACTTAATATATGACACAATACAGTGTACTTTATAAATTTACGGAATCATATTTTAATTTCATAAATATTTTGTTAAAGTCAATGGTAATTACAATTATAATACGATTTATAAATATATGTGTACGACTAAGAAGAAATATTATTTGTGTGGATATTTATATTTGTATTCTCTGATTACCAAAAGATCAATTTCATAAACTATGGATGTAGACACTTTAGAAAATGAGATTCTCTGTATTTTAAAACAAATAAAGTAAGCTTTGTTGATTATTGGTAGATTTTTTGCTAATATCTTTACTTTTATAAAACTTTATATTCTAATCTCTAAACAGCTAGAAATGAAAAAAATAGCAGATATAATTGTAAACAATTAATAAATGAACCGATTCAATTTATGAACGTCAAAAACGTGTATAAACATTAAAAACATTGAATTATAAATAGTAATAAAATCGATACAAAGCTTTAAACCAACTTTATAAACCACACTTAAACATCAAAAATGTGGTAAAAACATTGAAAACCTATATAATCAATAATATCAATTATCCAAAATCAAAAATAATTATCAAAAAAATTATTCTTATATGTTATACTTGAATAAAACATGGTCAAATGTGTATATTGTTGAAAATTCAGAATAATCGATAAAATGCAGGTAAATAATGAAAAAGCACCAAAAATTGTTTTACAATAATTTTTTATTATTATATACTTAATCATGAGTCCAGTATGATCCCAAAATCATTTTTTGTTCTTATTTAAATAAAAAATTATAGCTATAAAAGTGAATTTGTTACAGTTAAATGTGTCATTTTTTGTTTAAAAGCTGTGTATCTCTTTTTATAATGTGCCAATACAATTTGATGCAAAAAAATCAGAATTAGAAGTCTTAATGTTGAACAGCAGGAAACCTAAATAATTTTTTTATAATCATAAGAAAACTGATTATAATTCTTGATCTGATCATTATATTATAAACTACAAATCATTAAACATTCCTATTTTTGTTCAAAACTAACTAAATGATGATTTTTCTTTGCACAAATTTTAACTTTAATATTTTTTATAACATAAAATAACATATTAGACTATTTTTTAGTACACATAAACAAAGGTATAATTTATAATAAATTACAATCTTTTAGTGTCAACAGCTAAAAACTCTTCCAACTGATCATGGATTTTCATTGTAGATTGTATAAATTAAAATGTCCACAAACGGTCACCAACACAATCATTAGGTGTTGGAAATCCACTAATTGGATTACCAAAGCAAATAATGAGCACATTTTGAGAATCTATATATTATTCATAATAGTCTAATATAGCATTCTCAGGAGTAAGGATTATTGATTATATTGCAGCAAATGTATCTATCTGCTACTGTATCTGAAAGTTATGTATTTTTCTCAGTTATATATATAAAAATTCCATATTATATCACATAACATTATACAGATACAATACAATAAAATAAAAATATACCACAGGCATACACAGGAATTTGTAAAGGGGTGGGGGTCAGATATTGATTCAAATTGACAAAACTTCAGATTTCAACTATTTTAAAAGGAATAATTTGTTCAGTAATACCATCATATTTTTAACATGACATGACAAATTAATCAATATATATATACTAAATTATGCATTTAATAAGAGGAAAAGTAAATTTCTCAAGTACAAGATTCTTTTTTTTTCAAATTGAAGACACATTTTTTAATAACTGTTTCATAATTTACATTGATGAACATGACCAAGTCTTTAATCTTTGCATAGAAAAACAAGTTCTCTCACATTTAGCAGACATGACTGGCAATATGTACATCCAATTAGAGTATAATATACAAGTTTGGATATTGTTCATGATCACTTATGCAAAGGAAGCAAAACAGTTTTTTATCCATGGATGTATATTTCAGCTTCTGTAGTTGGAGTTCTTGATCAATTACTTTGGGATTAAGTAAGTCATCTTTAAGAATTACACAACTCCTTCTAAATGATCCACATTCTCAATAGAGAAAAACACTTGGTACAAGATAAAGAAGCTTGGAGATGCTCATTTCTAAAATAAAAGTGTATAGAGTAATGGGATGTTGGTAGTTCTCTTCTGGCATTGTTCCTGGTACATTGTTGCAATTCATCTGGCATACCTAGAGCAAATTATTGAAAACAAAGGTTGATAGACATCTTTTCATCAATTCTTTCAATATAAACTTTTTCCCAAAGAATTTTCATGTCAGCTATACATTTTAACTTCATTATATGCAGAAACTGTGTCCCTTGCTCTGCCTTGTAGCCTTTAATGTGTGATGGAAAAAATGGGTGCAAAAATTGGTATGAAGATATAATGCCTACAAATAAATTTGAAGTTAGCAATGTCCTTTATTAAGGAAGTGACTTCTTTTATTTTATTAGTTTCTCATTCATTTTTGTGAATGTATTGAAAATTTCAATTTATATCTGGATGTGTTCATATTATACATATTATAATATACAGGGGGGTCCAAAAAACACTACCAACTATTAAAATATTTTTAATACTTATTTAAAGCACTAGATTATTTATTTTAAAATATTTACAAAGATAATTACTAATATTTCTATGTATACCCCTCTAAATAATTTATAGACTTTTTAAAAATTTAAGAAGTCTATATTAACTATAATTTTTATTATTCATAATATAATGGAAAGAAAGGCAAAATTAGTTCCATGGGCTGTTGCTGTTGAAAATGTCACAGATATCACAAAACATTGAAGTAGAAATTCAAAATTCTCCTGAAGAGATGTTTACTCATGCATACCAGTCATTTGTGCAAAGAGTTGATGCTTGTATAATGTCAAATGGACTACAATTTGAGCAGAATTTGTAACATTTTATTAATATTGTTTGTTTTGAATGAATACTATGTACATAATTATCTTTGAATATTTAAAAATAAAAAATCTAATGGTTTGAATAATTATTAAAAAATTAAAAGTTAGTAACATTTTTTGGACCACCCTGAATATCTTATATTATTATATAGTATTTTTATATATCTATAATATTCTCTTTTTTCTAATTTATATTTTCATATCTATATATTATCTAATAGTACATATAGTACAACCATTTTAGAATCTGTTCAAAAAGGGGGTCATTCATGCCCACTGATCTGCCCACTGTATGCCCCTGTACACTGAGTTAATTTAAACAGTTATATATTTTACTTTATTGTACTGTACCTTTTTTTGGCTATATATTTTTATGATGTACTTCTCAACACATTCCACCATATTGTATACACAAATATGTAATTTTTCCCACACATCATGAACATTATATTTTATAAAATTATTGTCTGAATGAGAGGAAGTGTTGAATTATTTTTCATAAGAAGTAATTTTACACTATATTACTTGTTATTTCTTCAAGCAAAAGATATAAAAAATCAATATAGTATATGTATGACAATATATTAAGGTGAAAAGACAGAAGGTGTTGTTTTAGAGCCAAAATAATATCTTTTCGCCATTGAGGGTTTCCTGAACATTTTACATACCCTATCTGATAGAGTATGGTCATTTTTCTATCTTTCAGTAATTCAGTTATAGGTCTCACATGCTCCCTTTTTGAGATATTCACTAAAACATTATTTTTTGATTTGTTCAATTTTAGAAAAAACTTCAAGGATGTCATACATGGACATTTTTTCAAAAAGAAATAATGATGTATTTAAATACTTTATATACATGGTTCTATCTATTGGTAATACACAAATAAAATCCCTGATATTTTTTTTTCTATTTGTACAATATTAGAAAAAATGGCTTATTGAAACACTGGCTAATATGAATTGTGAATAGAATTTGTAGTACAGTCCCTATACCTACAATTTATTTTCATTGCTAATAGACACAGCTCATCTATATATAATCCTACCTTCATTTGGGGATTATAAATGAACTCATGGACATTTTCTGTAATCTAAACCTACCTGAATCACAATATTTATTATAGGTAAAAATATGGCAGGATAGTAAATTGTATTATCTAGTTAACATCACCTATTTAATCAATGGTCCCCTACATATATTGTATGTATAATGAGGCCTGATGCCATTGTGTGAGTCATTGTCATGTTCCACTATTCAAATCATATTCAAATCACTATTCATATTATATTGTGGATTGACACAATTGCATGAGTGTGTCATTTTATGATCAATGCTACCACTCAAGGATTGCCTCTTAATATATGTATTAAGATTAATTGTTAATATGAATTTAACTTATTTTAATAAAGGAAATAAGTATTTTAGGGTGCAAAAAATTTAAAATGTGTTTCTTGTCATTTATCTCCCAAAAAGTCACATGGCTGCATAAAAATAGAAATTTAGAAAAAAAAATACCACTGATTGGAATTAACCACCATTTTTTAAAAAATGGAAATAAATTATAGTTGTTTTTTTTACAAGTTTTTACATTAAATCACTATTTATGTGAATATTAATAATAAAATATCTATATTTTATGACATTATTTTTTTATTGTTTAGTCTTATTAATGTAAAGATTGAAATCAATACCACCATATATATTTAAATTTCATGAATTTGTATTCATTTTAATTAGTTAAAAATATATAAAATTCATTCTTGTTTCAAATAGAGTCAATTCTGTAGTAAATAGATTTGTTTATATTTAAAATTTAGTGTCAAAAATATATTAATAATTAGTATTTTTTTTAAATTCTGTAAAAGCCACATGCTATAAAATATACATATTTCTATTTTTTCAATAATTTCTATGAAAAGGACCTGCATGAAAACAAGAAACACAGTATCAATTTTATATGCCTTTGACCTCTTAAAAGATTTATACTGAATCCAAGTTATAAGGCAACTATTGTACTGTTTCAGTGTTTTATCATACATAATATTACCATACAACTTATACCACAATCAATTTTTGTCTAATCAGAACTCTGTCATAGCATATGTTGTATATATTATATGATTTAATAATGTTTTTTTATAAGTCCTTTTCATATAATTGTTACAGTCAGAGCTCATAATTTTCTGGAAATTTTAACCATTTTTGGCTAGCTGCTTGTATTATTTCATATATTTCCGGGAATTCTCTGTGACCAAGTTATGAGCCCTGTACAGTCCTTCCACAGAGACTTCAAAAATACATTTTTGACATTTTATTATTTTTTTGCAATAAAATAAATAATTTTTTAATGTACTTATTTTTGAGTCCAGGGTGGTATTTCCTTAAAGTGTTAGATGTTTCATTTTATATTTCATTTTATATTAAATTAAATTATATAATAAAAAATTATTTTACTCATTCACAATGAAAATTGACCTACATTTGTGTATTTCAAAGTTGTGTATTTTGTTAATTGGGGGGGGGTGTTAAATGATGCAATTTAATATGAAAAAGTCATATTTAGTATAGTAACATTAAATATATATTAACTCAAGCTTAAATTTAAAAGCATAGTTATCTTATTGGTTAATCATAATTAGAAGTTTGTACATATTGTATATTCGTTATTATCATATTTTTATGTGAAATATGAGAATGTAATTTAGGTATATTATTCTGCATTATTAAAAAAATGTAGTATTCATTTTAAATATATACATTATAGTGTAATAATATATGTGTATGTTATATCATTGTATTTTTATTACAGATGTTGTGGTAAAATAATAATAATATGTGTTAATGTCAGCTGTTTATGTTAAATAATGACACACACTGACAGTATTTCTACTATATCTATAATAATAAGAAACTATTTATAAAATTATTCTCCTATTTAAGATAATCTTAATTAAATTAATTCCTATACATAATATATTCTTTCAGTTATCACAAAGAAAAGGAAGAACTATTATTAAACAGTGTTCCAACAATGACCAAGCTGGTTGCATGGCTTACAAACGAACTAGCTGAAATGGTTGGTTTGGATAATGAAGTGCTGGTTCATGCTGTCAATTCAAAGAGTGAACTTCCTGATTTTCATGCAGAATTGAGTGGGTTTCTCCGGGAATATGGTAAGATATGTCATCAAAATGTTTATAAAGAAATTATTAGAATGAAGTTATCTCTTCTATTCTGGGGCCGATATTAAATCCTTTTATGTGGAAGTAATTTATATTTAAAGTTGTCCAATGAAGTCAAGAGTTATATTTTTACAAGTCATTATAACATTTATTAATTTTAGAATGTTCACATAAACTTCTTATGGAAGGAAATTTTGAAGGTCGTTTTACTCCTAAGATAAACCAGCTTCTTCTATTGCGTAAGTTAACATTATTTTGTGTCACTTTTAAACTATTTAGCGTGATCAAGTCGTTTTACTGTCAATTTTCATTTTTTTACTAATTCTTATTTCTTTATCTGGCGTTATTTGAGGGCGTATTTCTCTTGTTTGTTTTTGTTGTGTATTTTCCTTTAATGAATAGTATATATTAGATATGCTTATGTCAGCATTTTGCGTAAGTATTGTGTATATGGGTTACAATTGTAAGACGAAAGGTATTTATAAAGACATTACATACACATTTACAGCTAACTATTTGTACTTGAAGTTTGATCTTGTATTTTTTTAAATTATTTATTGAACTCTTCCACCAAGAATAGTCATGGCCATTGTATTTTTCTACTGGTTACTATCTTTTCTTTGATTTTTTCAGATTTTCTTCTAACCGAACTTCAAGCTGTTCGTATCATTGCAGTCTCTAACCCCCTCGAACTGCGACAATCTAACTCAAATGCTCTTCCCCCAAGTGCTCCAAAAGTCTCTGAGCAAGCTTCGTCAGTGCCGGGATATTTAAAACGGGCTTGTAAAGCTCTCTGTATTCCAAAACCTCCAGCAAATGTCACTTCTAAACAACTAATTCAGAAAATGCTCTCCGAAGTAAGTTTAGATGTATTTATACGCTGAATCTGTCGAAATTTCAGATTCACTAGTAAACGGTTTATTTACAACCAATAATTAAATTTTATGTGTAAAAATTATGTTCTTTAAAAAGTAATTTTGTAAAATTTAAAATATGTAACAAAATCATAAATTTAATGTTGATCTTAATTGAAATTTAATTCAATGATTTTAATTAGACAATATGTTTGACATCCCAGGTTGGATTATTAGATTAATATCAGAGCCACTTTGATGTGAATTTGAGCGTCCATGAGGACCATATTGTGCTGACTAGGACTATCCAGGTTTTTTATTGTGGCAGGAATGTCCTGGAATTATAAATATATATGATAATGATTCTTAGTTTTAAAATCAATAAATTTTGAGCCCTATCTACTATTTTATAGGCTATGCTTATTGCGTAGCAACAACCACTCACATTGATTTTTGTTTATCTGTATGACTATAATTTTGAGTCTTAAAAAAGCTTCGTAATATTGTCGGTAATTCTAAAAGTAGATATAAATATTATGGAGGAAAAATGGAATGTGTTAACTTGTGACAAGTGATGGACCATCCCTGCAATATAGTAAATAATAAAATAGTTGCATTTGTATACTTAACACTTAACGAGTGTTTTGATCTTATTACCTTTGGACTAGCTATGTTGTTGTTGTTTTTAATGTTCTCTTATTTTTCATATTAAACATGATTTGATATTCTTCATTTTTTCAACTTTAGTAAGCCAGAACAGTAGTATGAGATAGGGACTTCTAAGCAACCCCCCCCCTTCTGTTTATTACCCTCTCAGATACAAAAAGCGTTAGACTCTGCCCCCAAAGATCATTTGTCCTCTCCTGTGTTGACATCATCCGGTGCTCTCACAGACCATCATTGGATTCTGGTCGATAAGATGATTTCTCTGCTCAACTCCGAATATAAAACAAGACGGGAGACCTTGCTCAAACGCCTGGATGTCACCATTCAAAGTCTCAAATGGTCCGACAAAGCTAAGGTACGCAACCAATTAATACTATTTAAAGATAACAATTTGTTTTTCTATTATATCTATTTGGATGTTATCTTTTGTCAACTTCAGCGTCACCAAGATAAAATCACTGCTCGGTACAATCCTTTACGAAGACAAATGATGAGTGAACCTCAGGTGAGCCAAACAACAGTCCTCGCCGCCCGTACGGACCCTCTTCTACTTCTTCATCGTACGAGTACTGGAGCCGCTCGTCTGGCTTCTGAATGTCGGCTGAACAAGGTGACAATGGGACCAGTGCCGGATAGAGGTGGTCGAGCCTGGGAGATGGAACCTCCACCTCCTGAGATGCCGGCGTTTCAGAAGCGGACTAATGCCAGTGGAGATAACAGAGGACGGGGTGGTGGTAGACATGGTGAGAGAGAGAGAGTATATTTAAAATCACAAATAGAGGATTTGATGTTACACAAAAGGGAAATAGAATATTACATTTATGGAATAAACACACAAGTGATGAATAAGATGTTCACTACACATTAAATGTTAATAAAAAACATTTCTTCCTCTTGAGCAGAAAGAGGGGAGGAAACTGGGGCGAAAACGTTCGGAATGGCATCGGAAAGTATATTTCCGTCTTCGGCGAAGTTCCATACCGAGGGGATCGGTTTTG
>JAUZNC010059353.1:0-10230 GCA_034780395.1 Vannuccia rotundouncinata
GATAGTAAAATAAGCAGCTCACACACCTTATGTAGCCTTAAATTTGGTTACCTTAATCTGATTGGTCGAACATTTACAATTTTAGGTGCAACACCAAATCTATCATTAACATAAATTTAAAATGGCAGGGTGCAACCATATTATACTAATACTATTATAACTATCACTGAGTTTTTTTAGAAAGACACGCGCAGATTTCAAATAATTTATAATTCAAAAATAGTACGACGTATTTATATTAACTTAACCCTTATTTACTAAAAGAATAAGCTCTAAATAACTTTTATTGATTTACAAAGATGTATTCAAACAAGATTAAAACATATTATATAAGTGTAAAGGTTTTATTTCAGAAATTTGTAATTTCAAAACGTGAAATATATGTAACTGAACATTTATTTAATCCATTTTTACCATAGTTCTCTATTTATTAAATAATGATGTTTATATTAAATTTATTATATTGTTCTTATAAAGTATGGCAAGCATCATGCATCAGAATCATTGCGTTTATAAAAATATAAAACTGTTGTTTTTACATTGTGCATTACTTACTTTATGTATAAGAAATATTAATAATCAGTATTTGTAGAATTAAAAAAATAATAATCTTACACATTCATTATATAAATGATCCCTTTTAATTTTCTGATGTATTTTACCAAGTTACCATAGTTTACATAATTTAATGTTTGTAGAATGTTATATTTTTTGTTTACGTAGTAATTTAATGAAAAATGTTATTCCATTTACATGTTACGAACTTATTAGTATATTAATATACTAATTCTTTAATATAGTTTGAATTATATTAGTTGTATAGGTATACGATTAAGGACTACTTACGTTCATGCAAAATATGTATATACAAATTTAAATCTAACAACTTAGAATATATTCATAAATTTTATATCGTATTTAGAATTTTGTTATGTGGTTATCAATATATTTTAAATATATTCAAACATCCATTATATAATATAAATGATTTCAATTTTATTATTATTTTCCTGAAATTGAAAAGTAGCACTTGCCCATACGAGTAGAAATTATTGCATAAATCTATGTTTAAAAATAATGCATAGATTGTAAAGTTTATTGTATCATACATATACTAACATATACCAATCAATAAAGTTTCACTTTATAAATCGTGACTTACTTTATATTATGTCTTGCAACATGTATTTTGTCTATATCCCAATATGATATTATTATTATCAATTTAATGTATAGTCAATTTTATACATAGAGATCTTTGTATTAGCATGACTTGATTCTGAGTGCGTATTCTTTATTTATTGATTTCATTGTAGGATGTTATCTAAGAAATATTATGTTTGAAATATTCAAAAAGTAGAATATAGTTTATTGTCTATATACTCTGAACCATAGAGTTTTAACTATTATTGATTTCATATGCATTGTATTGTAAATTTTTTTCGATGGAACAAGAATAGTATTTATATTTTTAATAAAAAAATATTTTTTAGACCAACTTTCTATAATCAAGTAATTTTATGATGCTTTAATTTTAATTCTAAAGTATAATTAATTTTAGTTTTATCAAAAACAGTTTTACTTATATTATTTCTTAAATCATTATTGTGAAAAGCTTATGGGTAGATTACACTGCATACATAGGTAATCAATATGAGTTGAAACTCTATGTATAATTATTCCATGCTCTGAACTATATAACGAAATCAATTCTAAGTGAAAAATAGGTTTTTTAAATTTTTATATTAAACTCTATACAAATTGATAATATGGGAACAATTTATTAAACATAATATTTTAATCAGTATGCCTTTAATAGATATAATGCTTCCGGCAATACATTCTGCAGAATATTGACAATTAAATATATATGGTAAATTAACTGAGTATTGGATTTCTATGCTTGACGATTTTTTATTGAGCGTTGAATTAAATTCAAATTTACTATATTTATATGCTTCTATTGATTCAAAATTCGTATTTTAATACAACGTCATCCATATAGTCATCTATGGATTATATAATTAATAATTATGTTTATTTAAAATGATTGTGATTGTAGCTAATCATCAAAACATTGTGGAAATACAACATTATAATAATTATAAAAAATCGTAATAATTTCATATTGAGGCAGAAATGATCAATTATTATAAAATAAAAATAACACACTAACAAGGTGCTGAAGAAATACAAGGACAAATATCATGAGTTAGATTTGTGTATTATTATTATTCAAAATTTTGTTTTTAGTAATATACTTAAAAATATATTATTTTATACGCTTATTTATCCACAAAATAATTGTGGTTGATAAGTTATTAATGAATCAGTTTAAAATTTATCCTTCTAATTTATACACATTTTAATTGATGATGATGATGACTTTATGCGTTATGTAGAGACAGTTCGGTTAATAAACATTTCTTAGGGGCACCGATCTGGAGTGAACTTATTATGTACTTCACATATATATATTTATAGGTTTGGGTATAGGTATAATTGTAGCTGTGTTCTAAATAGGTGTTGTTCGTGTGAATGTTTAATTAGGAAGGGTTGTGCTATGTCTGCATTTAAATTTATTTACAGTTATGTATTTGGATAAATATTCATGCATTACAACATGGCATAACATTCACTATCTTGCTTCTCTTGCTTCAACTTCAATTTGTTTAGTATTGCAGATTCTATTTAGTTCCCTGTTTTTAATAGTTGTTGGGTAATTCTTCTTCAGTACGATATACGATGAATGACATCAACTTTGTTCCATTGGATTTCTGTCAGTTATCATGTACAATAGTTATATGTAAGGATAGGTTTCAGATGAGAGTTGAAAAGGTAATATTCAACTTTCTGTTCATAGAGCTAAATGCTTTTTCTGGCAGTTTTTATTCTCCTGTTTTTCACCTAGCTTTTTAGTATTTCAGTTTGTGATGACAGTTTTGAGATGCAAGATTAATCAGTTTCTCTCCATCTATGTGTCAAATGCATTGCTCGTATCTATACCCAATATTGTATATGTTTGACCATTGATATGGCTGTTGGCAATCTTAATTGTATGAGCCCAGACAATAGTAAAAATAACATAATATAATATAATTTATAAATATATTGTACAGAAAATTATGTAAGTTGTACACAATAACGGCTTCTATGTTGTCCCATTATGTATTGATTTTGAACATATGTTACACTGATCTTATATTATAAATATATATTTTAAATTAAATTAAATTAAAATAAAATAAAATTTAGATTATTATTGCATTTCTGTAAGATTTTACGTTTTAATATGTTAGGCCCTATTTACTTTTAAATGTAGCATAGACGATGTTTTACATATAAACCACCATTTCAACAATCAACATTTTGGAGAATGACTTTTTTGTTCTCTAGGCTCATAAATTTACATACAAAAAAGTTGTTGCTTTAGTTCGACATGTAACGATAATTTCATTAAGCGACCTCACTACACGATAAAATCAATGTTTAGTATATTGAATCCAAAATGAATCCAATTGAATCTTTCATTTCCAATATGGATTCCATATTTGCAGTACAGTTGCGTAGAGGGCATATTTTTTAATTGTGTTTACAATCACTACAGAGTGCCATATGACCAAAAGGTAATATCATATTATTTGCTTTTCGCTTATAACATACTTTACAATAACGTTTGGCAATGAGACGAATATTTTCATTATAGAGACGTACACCATTATGTTGGCGTTGACTGTTGATTCATAGTTAGCTTAGGAATTGTTACATCATTCTGATCAAGAGTTGTAAGCGCAACATGGATAAATTTGGTTCCATTTTTAGAGAATGACTTACCGACGAAATTGCTTTTTTATATCATAATTTTTATTCACTCATGATTGCGTTAAATGCATCCTCGCAGAGTGCTTGTTTCTTCACATAGTTCTGCAATATACAATAGAAAAATGTGAATTTATTGTAATAAACTTTTTATTTTTAATCGATGATAATTTTATAATAAATTAAATATGAATAATTTACTTGCAATTGATGGTATCCATGGTTTTTGAAATGTGTCTTTATTATCAAATTCGTAAGTATATATTTGTCATGTCCAAGTCGATTTATAAAATAGAATATCGCTTTTTTACTTGAGAAAATTGTGACAATACTCTCAACGGACCATGCACTGTATGCAAAAGAGTAATGACTTCAAATTGTGACATTTATCTATTTTCTAAACGGTTGAGTTTTGAATAAGGACAGTCATGTGGAGAAAAACTGTGATGTTTATTAGTTGATACATCTTCAGCAATCCTTGAGAGAGCCTAATTATGCATGTAAAACATTCAATGTTATTTGATTTGATTCTTGATAGTTGAAGAATCCCGATTCTCGAAGGAGAGTAATGCGGCCATGAGACTAGACTCTCAATACGTTCTTCCAGATAATGATACTTATATGTGAATATTTCAAAAAAGTTTCAAATAAAGTTTCAAATAAAGTGAGATAATTGACTTGTCTAAAACTTGCATTATTGTCTCCTAATAACTGAAAAATAATAAATAAATATTAATACAGACGATTCATGTTTATTAATTTTTACAAGAGTTTTTAGCATGTGGTAAAGGAAGAGACAACCGTTTCGTAGCGTAGTAAAATAAATTATAAAGAGGGACAGCCGTCAATGAGATCGTCAACTCATACATCTCCTTGTTTAGTGTGAATAATTCAACTTACTATAATAACTAATTTTATTATGAACTAATAAAACGAAAGTCATGACAACATATTCAAATTAAATTTGTAATGTAATAGAACAATAAGCTAACAACAGTAATCAATAGGAAATAAGAAATCCTTAATTTGTCACATTTAGCATGATACTGAATTCTCTTTCACCAGAATTTTATTATTATTTGAAGTATGGTCAAAACTGACGTTTAATGATAAAAATTTGAATATTCTGAAAATTCAACGTGTATGAGATGTGTGTGCGTTTGTGTGTGTATAAACATGTAACAAAGATATTTGCCAAATGAATCGGCTTAAAAAGTTTTAGAAAAAAAGTTATAGGTCCTAGACATATTTGAGATTAATATATCTGGAAATTATTAAATGCTCAAATTGAAAAATGAGCAATGCTATGGTGTGTAAAATTAATTTCTAAATACAAATCTAAAAAAATAATTTTTAAATCATTTCCTGTAGCGTCCAGAGTAAAATTAGTTATTTTTTGGCCACTTTTTGGTCACTGTGGTGAATATAGATTTTTTCAGAAGATTTGAATCAAGTCATCATGCGTAGGTATCAAAATATGCCCCTTGTGATGTGGAGTCCGTAGGTGGTCATGGTTTGACGATACGTGCTTCTCTTTTAAAAATATATTTTGTAAAGTTTTTCTGTTTTTTTTTCCTATCTTTTAGATGGGGAAAACTTAAAAATCGATTTTCTCTAACAATAAGAAACTAATCTCGGATATTCTTTTCTTTATAGATAGAAACACCCGTCATTGTCAGGAATATCAAAATTGTAGCGCTCTAGCACATGTAATATAACAATATTAACAAATAAAGAATACAAAGGAAATAAAATAAATGTTAAATAGGACAATTTAAAATTTCGGTTTTTGAGAAAAGTAAGTGCCCTGAAATCGTTCTGACTTTGTGCATGAGTACTCGGGGAGGTATTCTAAACATCTTATTATAGGGTAAATATTGTTGGCTTATTGTTAGACTTTTAAAAATAATTCAGCCTAAATCCCTATACATTTGCATGGGGAATTTTTTGTCTTTGCATTATCTGACCTGGAACATTTATTAAATAACCTATGAAGTTTAAACTTACAAATGTCTTGCAAAATCCTTTAGGTACTGGCTAGGTAATGCAGAATTTATTTAATAAAATTGAATGATAGCTCAAAATTTAGAATATTTCTCTAACTGATTAAAATTGGTAAAAACTGTACTTGCATTATCTGACCTAGAATATTCATTAAATAATCTACGAAGCTAAGACTTACAAATGTCTTGCTAAACATCCCTAGGATCGTCTTAAAATTTACTATTCAAGGCTAGGTACTGTAAAATTTAAAAAAAAAAAATTTTAGGATATTTCTCTAACTTGGCTAAATTGCTAAAAACTGGCCTTGCATTATCTGACCTAGAACATTCATTAATTAATATATGATGTTTAAACATAAAAATATTTTGTCGAACACATCTAGGATGATATATAAATTTACTATTCAAGGCTATGTAGTGTAGAATTTTCTAATTAAATAAAATGTTATCTCAATATTTCGATTATTTTCTCTAACCGCGACCGGTCTAAATTCTTAATTATTTGCTCCAGAGAGAACAACGATTCCTATTGGTTTGATTCCTTCTGTATAATATGTCAAAAATATATCTTTTGACATAGGTTATATTTTCAATCCGTCTTATACTTTTCGTTTAATTAAAGATTCTTTTTTTCACCGTGGGGCGCCCAGATTTTTCTTTAAAAGTATAAGAAATAAAAGCGTCTTTTTTTTGAGCAAATACTATACATTCCCAACATATGTAGCGGACAATCGCTAAAAATGGGGAAGCTTATAATATACAAAACACATTTTAAAAAATTAACTTATTATGGTAGCCAATAAGATAACCACTTAAATACATGCTGCATAAACCGTGATTTTATTTTGTTTAAAAATACCTCCTAAACTAGGATAAATATAGCAGAAAACTATATGCATTTATAGCTTACTATAGTTATTAATCTTATTTTTCAGGCAGATTCTTACTCAACATTTGATTCTCGCTTCATTTTATATATTGCACTTGATCTGTTATGGCTATTATAATAAAGAAGGTAGCATAAAACGGGATATTTGAAACTGATTGCATAAACCCTGAACTTGCGTATGGGTTGGGTATAGTAAAAATAATTTGGGATATACAGTAAAATGTCATGGTTTAAGTTTTGTTTAATTGAAGTACATAGATAACAGTACAATCAAATTATCCATATGTTATTTAGTATTAATAGTTATTAAAATGATTAAATTCAGTTAAGTATTGGTAAACATAAATAAGTGTCAATAAGGTATAGATTACAATAATTAATTAAGTTTATAATTGAAAAATAGAATGATCCATAAGCGATATAGTACTAATCACCTTAAAAATAAAAAAAAATCCGATACTGTCTTTATGAAAATCAATAAGTGCCAATCAGGTATCAATTACAATAATTAATGAAGTTTTACATAGAAAATTCAAATTCTTCATTATATGTTATTTAGTATTAATAGCCAGTAAAATTATTAAAATACCTTACTAACTTGATGAAAATCGAAAATAATTGTAAAATTCAATAAGTGCCAATAACAATAATTAATGACATTTTTAATTTAAAAATCAAATTCTCCATATGCCATATAGAACTAATTACCCTAAACAATATTGAAATACTTTACTCACTTTATTCTCGTTAGACCACACAAATTATTCTCGAGGACTTCCTGTTCACAAAAGGAACATGAAGGCTTTACAAATGACAATTGTTTTTAAAGAACTTCAATCTGGGAATTTCGTCATCCAGAAAACAACTCATGCATAAATCAATTGCAACATTAAGGGATCTTGTGGTGCCATTGGATTAACAGCAAATTAAACCGCTTTACGTCGATGGATGATGGGGGGACCCTCAGTTTTCAGACTGGTTCAATAATTTCAATCGGAAACCAACCATGTTCTAAGGACCAAACATAACGATTAAACAAACTTTCATTACTCACGATTTATTGCGCATGCCAATAATCTCATTGTATCCTTTGAAGAACTAGGAAATCCAATTGAAAAGAAGACAGCAGACCTTATGTTGATAAGTTCTAAAGAGATTGCCGACTTATCAGCAATGAAATTTGGGAGAAATGTGGAAAGAATTAGACAAGATCAGTATTCGTCATTCATTACAGAAATGTTAATAGACAGTTCCAAATCGATTGATAATATTATCGAAAAGAACAGATTGCCCTTGTTTGAGAAACAAAAGGTGTCGCGATCAGTAGCAAAATCTATAGGGATCAAAACGAATCACGATCTTAATCTATTTTCCAGAGTATTTAAAGTGTGTCAGAATAATAATAGTGACTTTACAGATTTGTTTAAGTTCGAAAATCAAAAGACATCCTCCCTCCCCTTTCTGATATGGAAAACGTCTCGATTTAGTATGGGACTCATATAAGAGTATGAAAGTAGTAGGAGATAGTGACATCTAGGCCAACAAAGGATCCTTTGTTCTCCCCCCCCAACTCCGGTAAAACGTTAGTTAAATTATTTTGCGCACATTTGCTAGTTAAATTTTTTCCGCACCCTTGCTAGTTAATTTTTTATCCAATGGGTGTCACGTTAATTCAGAGTGAAAATGTTTGGCATCAACGCGTGACTTTTAAAAATAATTTTTAAAAAAAATAAAAGTCAAGCGTTGATGCCAAAAATTTTTACTCTGAATTAACTGGACACCCATTGGATAAAAAATTAACTATTCAAATATCATTTTAATCAAAAAAAAATATTTAAAAAATTGTTTTAAAACTGTGAATTTTTTCGAAAATTTTGAATTTTGCTCGAAAAAGGGTAAAAAAGTAAAATCGGATATAAGGCTTTAACCCTCGGGAAAGCAGTGAAAAAGCTATTTTAAATATTTTGCCCTTATTTTTAACAATTCATTGTATTCTACCAAGACAGTAACCGATTTCAATAATTTTTATGGCTAACAGTACTATATTGTGTAGGGTGAATTCGATTATACTATTTAAAAGTTGATTAAATATAGTCATCGATACCCAATTAGCACTTATTGAATTTTAACAATACTTTGATTTTTAGCAAGACAGTAACAGATTTCATTAATTTTAATGACGAATATTACTATATTACATGTGGAGAATTCGATTATACTATTTAAAAGTTGATTAAATATAGTCATCGATACCTAATTAGCACTTATTGATTTTTATCAATACTTTGATTTTTAGCAAGACAGTAACAGATTCATTAAATTCACCTTCATCATCTATCATGGAAAATGCGAATGAGAACTTCATGGAAATAACTGAGTCATCATTAACAGAGGGTAATAAAAATTTAATACTATATCGCTCCAAAACCCTTGCTCAACCATTGAAAATTCTATCAATTGAAAAATATCAAATTATAAAGCTGAGGAACCTCAATCGAGGATATTATGATATTCTCTACATATACAATAGTACTACACCTCTCGAATATCTATCACCAACTCTATACTATCCTCATAGTGGGATTTATAACAATAACTTAAACTATTATTATTATTTCTCTATAAAATAATCATAACGAGTATAATCAAAATGTATAAATGATACGTTTAATTTTATATGACTTGACTTTTTATCTAAAAATGTTGTATTTCCTATAAGTTATATTAACGAGTATGTTTTTAAATGTTCCATAAAATCTCTCTCTGTTGTATTTATCGCCATATCCCCTATATATATATATATATTTATACCAACTTTTTACATTTTATTTTGTTGATCATTTTTCCATACATGTTGTATTTTTCATACTTAGGTTGTACATATATAATATATTTTTGTTTAAAATAAAGTTCATATTATAACTGAGTGAACATGGAATTTTTTTTTAATTTTTATATTTGGCTCAATTCCTTTTAAATCCGTTTATATATTAAAGTCAGATTACCCTGATTTTGTTAAAATTACCCATACTGACTACTTAAAAGTAAGAAATCAATTAATTCATTAATTATATCAAAATATTACAAGACAAGCATTATAAAAGAATTTAATCTAGAAATTTTTCAATAATAGTATGCAGACAAGCGTTAAATATGAGTCAGTATGGTAGATATATCAAATAATGATTTATAGATGAAACATTGGATTATCTCAGAGCAAAGAACATCAACATAGCCACAAAAGCTCCTGTAAAAATTAAAATGTTCATGTTCATTACACCCTCAGTAAAGGATCCGTTCGAAAAATATATGTTAATATCATCCTGAAATAAATATATGTAATGAATTCGATAAATATTATCATTACTAAAAATTGCATTGATTTAAATATGTATTGACATAAACAGAATGTTATAAATATATATTAATATTAATATATAAATTACCCAGCCTCCACGACTTTCGATCCATCTACCAAATCTGTCAGTGAAAAGATGAATTACGTCATTCTTAAAAGAT
>JAUZNC010059355.1:0-10227 GCA_034780395.1 Vannuccia rotundouncinata
ATTTAATCAAGATTTTCAATATATAAAACTTATTTAACTATGGAAAAACCATCTTTTAGCACAATGGGGTACACATGTACCCCAGCTGTATTTGGAATAATGTCTAACAAGCTGTGAAGTAGATTGGAAACTGCCCTTCCGTCACTTTTATTATTTGATTAGGTACTTTTAATAGGTATTATTGTCACTGCAATATAGTTGGCCATAATTTCGTACGGTGAGTCTTTATGATGAAGCCCACTGTGGGGTTCAGGTGTACCCCAGTATCTTAGTTATTTTAGCAGTCAAATAAATTGACAATAATACGTCAATTACACACACACAAATAATATATACAATAATATACATCAAATCTTCTGCTACATCAAAGAACCACTTACGTCGGAACCATACGAAATAACAAACGATTTCTTCCAGCAATAGTAAAAACAGTTGTCAATAGGCAAAGAGGTGATTCCAAACATTTCTACACAGATAACCACATCATCTGCTCCTTCTGGGACAACGGGACAAAACCTGTGAATGTCTTTTTAACTATGCATGGTGGTCAAAATAATTTGTTGCCTGATAATGGAAAGTCTGATCTGGTGAAGTTTTACAGTTCCACGAAATCTGGAGTGGATACTTTGGATAAGCTTATTAGGGGTTTTTCATCAAAACGTAAATATCGCAGATGGCCAATGCATGTGTTCTTTGCACTTTTGGATGCTGGAATCTATGCTAGCTACAAAATGATTCAGACTATAGCAGCTGAAAACAACGACACATCACACTATGCATTCAAGAGAATGCCCGTTGTACAACGTCGATCACAACTCCCAAATTTACGACAAATTGTCAAAGATGCCATGAAGCTCGTGGGTGTTGCAATCCCACAGATTGCACCTGGAAATCTTCAAGCTGCAGCAGCTGATCGCGGAAGAGGAACAGCTCGGTGTCAGTTTTGCCCAAGGCAGCGCGATCGGAAATCTCGGAATTCATGCTCTGTTTGTAACAAGGTTATTTGTGCTCAACATGAACGAAAACTATGCACTGACTGTGATCATAATAATTGACCAGCTAAACTTAAATATAAACAGGACATTTGATCTATTTCTTTGTAATTATTGTTTGTTTCCTTCCTACTGGATATAAATACAATCACAGCTATGTTGTAATCCTTACTTTCATTCAAAAAATGACTGGGGTACATGTGTACCCCAAAGTAGGCTTTATATAGTAAAAAATGAGCAGGCTTTATCCGTTAAAGGCTCTCCAAATAATACATCACGCAAGGGTGGGGAGGAGTGTTGAACTGGAGTGTGTGGAGGGTTAGGATGGAGAATTACGTGACTGAATTACATGACCGAATTTCGTGACTAAATTAAGTGACTGGATTACGTGACTGAATTGCGTGACTGAATTTCATGACCGAATTTCGTGACTAAATAAGGTAACTGAATTACATAACTGAATAACGTGACTGGATTACGTGACTAAATTAAGTGACTGGATATCGTGACTGAATTGCGTGACTGAATTTTATGACCGAATTTCGTGACTAAATAAGGTAACTGAATTACATGACTGAATAACGTGACTGGATTACGTGACTGAAGTACGTGACTGAATTACGTGACTGAATTTCATGACCGGATTACGTGACTTAATTACGTGACTAATTTACGTGACTGAATTATTGTACATAGTATTACGTAGCTTGTACGCAGACTTATTCCAGGAAATTTGGAGCATGGGTAACTTAAATAAAGGAGGACTATGGTTGGAATTTCATGTTGAAGCATCTATACCTCACCCAATTTTTCATGAATTTTGATAAAGCGATCTTCGATAAGGTATATTGATCTCTATATTTCTTCATTCCATAGCTGCATAAGTTGTAGGGATTTAATTTGTTCATAGTGAACATCTTCCTCAGTTACTTTTGACACTGGATCCATTTCTGAAATAGTCTTCATCAGAGCTACACATTTTCATTATCCTCCACCAAATTAAATATTCATGTTTATACTTTTATGTGAAAAGAAAAAGACACATAATTTGAGGTGATGAAACTCATTTTTATTTTCTTTAAATACAACATCAAAAAGCGTGTGAGATATAATGAATATTTAGCGAACAGTTAAAATGAAGGTGTCTAATATCTAATAAATTCTTTAATAATATAATTTGGATTATTCTTACGAGTATGATTGACTTTATTGTCATCCAACGCCAATTTATAATAGCTATAGTAAAGACAATATTCACCACAAAGGGTAGTAAGGGGTCCCTAAATAAAGTCTGTGGTATAGGCTCAACCCCGTGGACAGAGTTTATTCATCCAGAGTTAAAGACGAGGTGGAGGAATTTGTCAGAATGAGTCGAAAACCTCACCACGACCATTGGGGAGTAAAATACTTGCAATTCAATGTTTACCAGGTAGATTATTCGTATCAGTATTGACAATTAGTTTAACCGCATCATCATGAGTCTTTATAGGAAGGTAGGGCAGTTGATTGATTGGGTAGACGGCAATTTTTTTATATGGAGTTAATCATAACTTGCCGCTGGCGTGAAATTTCCATATTTCCATCGAAAATGGCCATAATTACCATGTTTATACTTTCTATAAGTGCTTTTCAAATCGTAGTTCAAGTATTCAATTTCCATCACTGTGAGACTGCAGTGCATGCCCAACCAGAGTTAGATCTGGTGTGAGGTGGAAGGCAAAGAGGATATAACCGCCATCGTTATATTCTTGTAGGGAAATATCGATATGCTTAAACTTAAAGGGATTACACTCCACATCTCCATTGTAGGCCCTATTACCCACCATCCCAAAAATAACCATCTTGAACATATGACCTCGAAATAGGCCATCTTGAAAATGAAATTGAGACCTTTGTGGAATATCTAAGTATGCATGCTTGTTATAAGCTGCACCGGATAAATTTCGTTGTGAGAGACAAGTTGTTTTTCATGCTCCATAATAATACCAGGCTAAACTTTGAATCGGCGAATATAGCTTACCGCATGGCCTCAGGTATAACTCGAGCAGCAGTCTTTTGATACTCCGTATGGGTAAAAAGATGAAATTTCGACTTGCTTCGAATAAGTTTTATATGAGCATCTAGTTGGCTAAGAATTTGTATTTCCTGTTGAAACATGTCGAGGCAGAGGGGACCGCACAAATGCAATAGACACTCCACCTTTTACATTAGCGAGGGGTTGTTATTGTTAGCCGTTGAGAACATTTGAATATCTTTGAAGAAGCCTGCAGCAACCAGCTGTTCCCTCTTACTAGTCGCTGAAAACTGTAAAAGATTATTATAGTAGGCCTTATAGGAGGATACATATATGTATAACACCACCCTCAATTTATGTGTGTATTGACGAGAGTCAGTTTAATATCGGATAAGAGTGAGTGCATGCAATTATTGACTGGAGCTACGGTCTGATCTGGAGATGCAATAATTAAGCCATCTGCACTTCTATGTCTAACAGAATATTAAAGGAGGGGGAGGAAGGGGAAGGGCGACCCACCCCTATTTAAATCCGGCACTCAATCATTGATCTGGCTAGCTCTACTTTGCAGACTATAATATAGCTAGGTCATTTTAAAAACGATTTTTTTTATTTGCTTTCGTTTAGCTTAAGATTTTTTTCGATGTCCAGTTTTGATATTTTAAAGTTTTTTTTTCAGTTGTGTGAATATTGTTTGCTTGAATTTTCATGAGAGATTTGTCATCTGCATATTTAAAGAAACGTTGGAGATATGTGACATTATATACATCAATATTACAAATGGGACCTACAACTAAATAACAACATAAAATCAAGTAAACAATTTTATTCCAAATTTATTAGTGATGAAGCAATAAAATATTTAGTATTTTATCAAATTCATAAATTATCGGAAAACATTTTTTAATCATTACCTCACTTATGTATTGTGAAAATATCAGTAAATGTTAGAATAAGCAGTTATATAATTTAATTCGCAATTTTCAAATTTTTTCAAAAAAATTATTATTTTCTTATTAAAAAATTTTCTTTCATTAAAAATACACTTTAAGGGATAGTTAATCCTATATAATTTTTGATATATTTTCTATCTGATAAATGGTATTATATCAAATATTTATGTTGTTTTATTGCATAGTTGAATAGATCGTTCTGTAGTAAATTATATTCGCTTTATAGTACATTAATACGATTTTAATAACACTAATATTTGTAATATTTATCGAAAAGTTGTAGTCCAACGTGTATTACTATATGGCATTGTTAATTATTGTTTACAACATTTTTTACTAAACATGTATAATATACAATAATATATATTATACTGCATCAGTTTGCTTATAATTATGTATGCTGACTGATAATTGATTTTTGCATACATTTTTGACTCCCCCTCCCTTTCCCCTGTTTGCTGTGCTGCGTCTTTTCTTCTATCATTCTCTTTCTGCATTTTTTTATGAATTTATTTACTTCTGGACCATATAATTGCAAAAGATAAGAATGATCAGCTAATTACTGAGGTAAATATACTTTCATTAGGGTTTAATGAAAGATCGGAAAAAAGGCGCACCTGTGGCATGCCAAAAGTTGTCTCCCTAACCCTAACTAAATAACCAATCACTATGAGACTCTAATATGATGTGTATATCACCCTAGTAACCTTTCTGAAAAAAATCAATTGATTTTAATAATTATCAACCTTAACCTGGATTAGAAGCACTTTAGGTTAAGATAACACTAAGATAACAATCACAAAAATTCCATATCAATTAATGTTTAAAATCAATAATTGATAACCCTAATTTTTAGAGTTATCAAAAGTACTTTTAAGAATGTACCTTTAGGGTTAGTTTCATAAAGATTGATGAAAGTACATGCCTGCAGCCCACTAAAGATGTTCCTTACAGAAATTTATTTTTATCACATAGCTACTTACCTGTCAGAAACTTAATTGTCATGTTCATACTAATATAATACAAATGATTTTGTATTGCATTTTTTCAGCTCTGCATTTTTATTTTCAAAATCAACTCTGGCAGCACTGTGTTTGTATCTGTATGCTTTTTGATGACCCACCCCCTTATCCTGAGCATACATACAAATCATGGCCTCATATCCTTATATACCATTATAAATCAAGCAATATAAGTTGGTGATCCTGCAGAAGTTGTCTGTAAATCAATTTTTTTCTGAAAATACATTACATGTTATAAAATCAATACAAAACTTAAAAACTACCCTTCAATCAAAAATAATTTATAATGTTTTTATCCATGTTTCTGATGGAAGGTATGGTAGAGCTGGCTTAAAAATATTAACAATTATTTTTAAGCTTTATATTAATTTTATGGCTGACTTCAGCAGGATCACCTATAAGTTTTTTTTTATTTAGGCAAAGCTTTAATAAAGAATATTTATATCAATGAATGTTGAAAAATACAACATTATATACCAATCTGTGTTTCATAGCTCTAGTTTGCAGACTAGCTAGGTCATTATAAAATGATCTCTTTTGATTTGCTTTTGTACAGCTTCAGATTTTTGACAGTATCCAGTTTGGATATATTTAAGTTCTATTTGTTGGAATTTTCTGAGATAAATCATCTGCATTATTATATTATTATATCAATTTGATTATAATTATGTAAGCTAACTGATAATTTATTTTTGTACTATAATTTTTTTAAAAGCATAGTTGAACATACATTTTTGTCTCATCCCACCCCCTCCCTATTTGTATCTATGCTTTTATATGACCCACCCCCTCCTACTGAACATCTGTGTTTCATAAACTGATCACTATATATATACATACATGTATATCAAGTCACTTAATTTTCTTTATATTTTTTGTTTATTAAAAATCATTCTTAATAGATGTTTTTCAGGAAAACACATTTTTAATCATATAAATTCAAATTAATCATTTTATTGTTATATATTCTTTAAAATTTTATTTTATGTTTAAATAAATTTTGATATTTTATAAATAAAATCATGAATAATATTAGTTATGCAAGTAAAAGTAAAAACTTAATTAATTGTATATAAAAATATATATATATCAATGATATAAGTGGTAAAAAATTTTTTTTTTAAAAAACTGAATCTTGATAAATAAAATAAGATTCTTGATAATTAATGATAACCATAAAACTACTTTAATATACAGTCTTCTCTGACTAATTTTAATCTGGCCAATGATAACTACTGGCTTATCAGAACATAAATTGAATCCATGATGTTTTTGCATACTACTACAATATTATAAAATGGCTAATTGGAACACAACAGGGTTCCCACACAGGGCTTACAATTCAAGGACCCCTTAAAAAATAGGTCACCCTTGAAATGATTAGTTAGCCATTAAATTTAGATTATGATTTATTGATATCATGTATTTTTGGAATTAATGTCATGTAAATATTATTTTCTTTTGTTTAGACTATTTTATAATGTTAATGAACTATTTTAAAAAAAATTGTCATCTCAAATTCTGTTTAAATTTTTTTGTCATTTATTTAATGTTAACTGAATATCTTAATTCTTAAATAGCATTTCTATTTCCACAAGAATTCAGAATCCACACAACTACAATATATTGGTTACATCATTTGCACAATGAAGCTCAATTCAACTACTTATGGACTGTTATTCAAAAGCTTCTACTATTATCCCATGGTCATTGCAAGTTGAATGAGGATTAAATAGTGAAACAATGTCAACAAATTTGCAACAAAGAGGCTTATTGCTCAGAGACACATAATTGATTACATCCACCACATTGGGGGAGTTCAAAACTTTGTTTGGTCATCAGAGTTGCATCTTGCAGTATCTTGTGCTCACACAAAATACAGTCATTTTTGTCTGATGAAAAGGGGCAAAGATTCAGCTATTTTAGCTATTTGTATATCCATTTATCATTAGCTTTGAAAAAATCAAATGGCCCTTAAAAATGATTTTACAGAAAGCATGGGAACCCTGATGTTACCAATAGATTAAATGTATATAAAGCACTAAAAAATGAACACATAAAAAAATAATGTTTTTAGTGAATATCTCAAAAAAGAAGCTTCTGAGACCCTATAACAGTATTACCAACAGATATAATAATGACCATGCTCTATCAGATAGAGTAGGCTAAATGTCTAAAAAATGTTTGAGAATCACTCATTGGGCAAAAGGTACTGTTTTAAGGGCTCTGCAAAAAGTACTTTTTGCCCATTGGGATTCCTGAACATTTACCATTGAATTAATATTTTATTTAGAGTTGGTAGTTGTTTATATTTTTTAATTTTCACCAAACACTCAGATATCTAAATTCTTCCATTTTATCATATAAGTTTATTGATTTCCATATACTTAAAAGTTGTCAGCCATATTTATAAAAATCATATAACTTTATTGTCTTATTCCTTTAATTCAAACTTCCATTATTTGTTCTAGTCATGCTATTTCTAACTAAATTTCTTTAGAATTTAGATACTATTTATTAGACAAATTGGTTAGTCAGATGGGATTAAATATTTATACAATTTAATCAACATTAATTTTATTAGATATGTGAAATGTAACAAAATAACACATTTTCTAAAATCTAATATTTCTAGAAAATTAATCAACTCCATTTCTTTTAAATTTTTGCTATCAATATTTTTTAATCATGTAATACTTTTACTTTTGATATCTATTATTAATTCAAATAATTATATTATATTACTTGAAACTCATAGTTTTTGAAGTTTATGAAGCCTGCTATTTGAGGTTTTACATTAAATTATTTTTAGAATACAATCTGATTATGAAATGGTAACACAATCTTTATCAAAGGCACACCCTAAGTATATGGTGGTTCTCCTAGCTTTCAATACAAACAATATTTATGGACAGACAAATTACTAAACATGGTCTCTGATTTACCTAGACATAATTGTCATATTTTTTTTCAATCTTTTACACCGGTATTTTTTATACAGTACTTAGATGGGCAATAAGGAAAGCAAAAATTACCCTCGATACAAGTACTCAGCCAATGGGGAAGCAGAGAATCAAACAGCTCAGTCCCTTGAAGACTTTGAGCGTCGATGGGAGGTCTTCATGCAGTCTTTGGATGTAGGCCCAGAGAGGATACGGCAAATTGAAGAACTTGATCCCAAACAGAAGCGAGAACTGCTTTCTAACTTTGTATGTGATATTTATTTAGTGAACAGTTGTTCTTTTTATAATTCCTTAACAATTAGTACTAATTTTGATTATTTAAACTTGCGAAAACTTGATTTAGTGTTTTTATCTGACTCTCTAGTGTCTATAAACTTGGAAATATAAAACTCCAATGCTTCCTATTTACAGGAGTCGAACAATCCCAAATGTTCGGCCTTTCATTACGTAACCTTGATTAAGGGCTTACGATCAGGACGGGTAGGAGTAAGTTTAATCAGTATTGTGTTCTTTTGGTGATGGTACCTAGTATTTAACAACTTTCGTATTGTATACCTATTTTTTGTATTTTAGCAATCTACGTCTAAAAAGAAAGAGGAGGGTCAGAATTCAAAAGAGGTTCTTTCAGCCACCGAGATTTCTCTGCGGACCAACAATGTCGAGTGAGTTTGCTGGAATTGCTTTATTCTTGACGTGTCTCGACCATATTATGACATGTGTCTGATTTATTGATTGTATTTCAGCTGGGTTTATGATTTCCTAAATCACCAAGGTCTTGATGTATTGGTTGATTACATGTCCAAAACAATACACATGTTACTCAGGTAACTGATCACTAATTCATAGTTTTTATATGTTCAAGTTTTTCTTCAGGATATGCTTCTTTGACATTCCTACAACTAGTTTTGAGTTCTTTACTATATCGTTTGTTTGATTTGGACAATTTTCCATTAGATTTGGTGAAATGACTGGTGTTGCCACACTGCCGCGTCATAGATCCACTGTTGCTGGGCAACCTGTTGATCTTGCATCCTCTGGGGCAGGAGGTGGTGCTAATGAGATTCGGTCGTCAAGGGCACGGTCTTTAGGTCGTTCGGCTCGTCCTCCGCCACTTGCTAATGAGGCTATGAAAGACAGCCTACATCTTGGACTAAAATGTTTTCGAGCTATCCTTAATAATCAAGTAGAATTGGTTCTAAATCTTCTTTTATTTATAACAATTGTGTGATTTCCAAATATTGGTTATTTATCAGAATAATTCATCTCTTTCAGCGTGGCTGCTCTTTGGCATTTGAGCATGCTCATGCTATCAATGTTGTCACCTTATGTCTCCTGCATCCCAACTATCAGTAAGTTGTGTCATGCTCTATTCATGACGTAAAACTGTTTTAATGACAAGTTGGGTACCTATAATATTATGTATGACTATTTACCACTACGAACCATGTCTGCAATATATGTATGTCCAGTATTTAAAAATTTTCTGCCGATTCTCTTTCTAGAACAAAGACTCTTGTGTTGGAACTTCTTGCTGCAGTATGTCTCATTGATTGTGGTCATGACAAAGTCCTGAAAGCCTTCGACAACTTCAAGGGGGTGACTGGCGAGAACCGATTATTCGAGACACTCATGTACTTCTTCTGCCACCACGAAACTCTGAGCTTGGAAAACTACAGCATTGATTACATGGTAAGAATAGGCGCGTACTCTTAGCTACTCTTTCGGGGTTATAGTTTCTATAACAACTATAGGTCGGTTCTTTTGCAGAGGTGAATTAGTTTTAAATTAGAGTTAAAGTGAAGGAGATAATATTCATTATTAGGTTGGGGCGAATATTAGTCGTTTTTTAGATTTTACTTGATGCTGAGTTAGATGATAAATGCCGTTTTGTGAGAGTAAATATGCAACTGTTGGCGTAGGCAAATTTCTGCAATTATATTCCTATTATAGACGTAGTAGTGAATAAATACTAACAAACGTCTACACATTCCAGAATTATTATAGTAACATGTGCTTACTAGCCACTTAAGAAATTTGGTCACCGTATTATGGGTGGGTAACATAACTAATGATTAACACGAAGTATTAAAGAGTTGTTCAATGGATAAACTGTTACGTCATAAAACTCAATCTTGTTTTAAATCGTTCAGCTAAATCCTTTTGATGTCGCTTGTCGGTTCTCTTTCTTCCTCTTTTGGATTCTCTGTATGTCTGGTCATGGTGTGGCAGTATAGTACCGTTGGAGGGGGTGATCTATCACTTATATCCCAGGATATAGCACAG
>JAUZNC010059356.1:0-10226 GCA_034780395.1 Vannuccia rotundouncinata
ATATATTTAATCAAAGCACAACTGCTCAAATACCCATAAACAGTATTTTACAAATTTACAATGCTGAAGATCAACTTCATAATAAATAGAATCAGGAAGATTACTAAAGTGTATTCTACATATAACATTTTAAATATCGACTTTAGTTTTTCTCTTTCTTATAACTAACTCGTCTGACATAATTCGTGAACCGTCATGGGTACGTCTAGTTCACCAGCCACTCGTACTACAATTCAACTAGTATTGGTATAGCTTCGGACAGCTGACTTAGACCTCCCTATTCCTGGCTGTCGTCCTATAAAACTATCCCTCACACCTTCACGAAATGCCTTTGTAATTTTTCTGACATGTTGCTCACTAAAACGCTCATAGTATCATGAATTGATTTGGCCGTGTGATCGGTTATACGTCTTAAAGACTCGATTAAAAATATATAGAATCTCCGTTGTGCATGCCATTTCATACAATTAGCTAACACGTATTTAACAACAGCAGTCGATTTAATCGATTTGAAAACCTTAGAATCGATTCAGCCGTTTATTTATAAATAATATTTGAAACCTTAGAACCGCGCATTTTTCCCGGACAGCCTATATTTTATCGTTATGATATATTAAATAAAATCAATTAATCAAATTACAACCTCATATCTTTTATATCATGCCTAAGTTTACTTGCATGCTTATGGTCTTATGGACTGTGTATATTAAGTTGTAATTTATCCGATAAATTATGAGAGAACTCATTGAACAGTAGTTTGTTCAGAAATCAGAAAACCGATGTGAAATCAGTTTGTGATGATTTTACCTAGTTTAGTATTTCTATTTAAATTTTCTAGTTATTGTGTATATTTTACTTATTTAGATATTTTTTACAAATATTTATTTTTGAAAAAAGAATTAAAAAAATATAGCGAACAGTCTATTAAAACATAACAATATATAGAAAAACCTAAACTGAAAGTAGTTTATATAAAAACTGACATTTATGTTATTACTTTTATTATTTTTATTGGGATCCAGGACTATATATATATATATATTGTTATTTTAATTATATAAGAGTAAAGTAATATGAAAAGAACTTTTCCATAATCGATAATTTGAAAATCAATCAAAAGAAAAAATTATTTCTTATAAATAATTAATAATTATCATAGATATACTATCTTTGTTTAAGTTTAACTAGATTGATAATCTAGCTGATTATAGTCACTTAGTATCGGTTTCTGTCGGTCTTGGCTTGGGTATAGGTATATCAGCCAGACACGGGCGGTATATAACTTGTGAAAAATACAGACAAATTAATATGTAATCAATGCGTGATGCCCAAATGTTAGAATAGGCTGCTAAATATTTTAAAATAATTTATTTTTATGTCATATTTGCTTTTTTCGTCGCTCGTAGGGACTTGTGTTCGGATGGAAAATAAAAGAGGACATTGGCGTACTTGTGCATGGCACAATGGTTCCTCCCGAGGAATTATTAAGACTTGTTGTTTGTTGATGTAAGTCAGTGCCACCGTATTCCAGGGCTAATTGTATTTGCCAGTCAGTTGGTGTATCATTTACTTAATTCATACTGCAAGTGTAAAGCGAACGAACACTGTGAAAGGGTGCTTGTACAAAGAAAACTGAAATGCAGTCAACACTTGTGAGTAAGAAGAATTGGACGAGCCTCTGGCAGAAGAGCAATCAGAGGATAAAAGGTATTGGAGACAGGATAATAGTAAGACATATTATAGTCCTACTATTGTTTTAGTGCAAAATGTTGAATTTGTTATTTGTCTAAAAAGATGTGAAATTATGAAATTTATGAAATTTAGAAGCCATATTCTACGTGTCTGTAATTTGAATTGTCCTTTTATACCAGAACTAAATGTACTACATTATTTAAATATCACCTCTTTGTACATTGACTTTGTAGCAAACTATCAACAACCATGTAGTTTTACTTCATACAATAAAATGGTTTGATTTCATTCCAAACATGATATGTTCTACGTTTTATTCAAAGTCCTGACAAATTCCCTACCTCGTTTACCCAATAGTGATCGTAATTAAATGACCTATAAGGAACCTCTAATGGTGTTTTATTTCTTTTAATCTCTATACTTACATTCCATTTGCCATATGCTTTAATTTAATACCCGCCAGATTCTTAAAGTAACCCCACTCAACTACTTTTTCAGCAAAAAAAAGCATATATATACCCAGCTTGACTGTCATGACAGAATTTTGATCATATAATCTACCCGACTATATAGAGTATTTGTATTCCTACATAATGGAATCTATCATATAAATTAATCTACGCAACAGGCAAATAATTTTCATTTTATTATAAAAAAAGTATAATCCAATAAATATTAATATACTGGACGAATAGTAATAAAATGACTAGGTACATAATTGGTTATGTTTTTACCATTTGATTAATCTCAAAATACATTTAATTGAAAGTGAAATTGATGTACCTGTAGCGACACTGACATACATGAATGACCAGATATGGTTAGTATAATTGTAACAGAATACACACAATCCTGAAAACATTGCTAAAGCCGCAAAATTCAAAATAACGCATTCCAAATTCGACATCCACGGTTTAGCGTCTTGGGTTTTGGCCTTTTTAAATATTAAAGATATCAAGACGTTTGCAACCGCCAATAATATTATTCCTGTGATCATTAAACAAAGAGCACTAATTGAATACTTGCTTTCCATAATTACATTACATTCATTGTACAAGCTACCACAACCCCAATATGGTGCAGCCAACGAAAATATACCAACAATAAGTCCCGAAATTGAAATAATAATTTTGTAATAAAAAGTTAGTTGATATTTTTTACCTTCTAAGTAGAAAGTTGAGTTTTTCTTGCCTTTTTTCTTTATTTTTTTTACATTTTTTACTTTTTTCCTGTTACGAGTATCACCCGTCATAGGATTAATCTATAACTGTTGTAGTTTGCTGTATAGTTATATAAAAATATAATTTTATTAACTTAAATATTGGTTTCTTTATAAAAATATAATTTTTCAGCAACAAAATTTATTATTGAATATCAATGATACATTATACGTAATGTTAGTAATAATACCCAAATTTTAAGGCATGTTAAAATATAATGATTTTTATTTAATATCAAAAATAAATCAATATATATATATTAGATATAATTATAGAAATTATGTAACAATCTAAATAACTAATTAAAGTTTCAACACTATATAATATATGCCCGGAAAATTACCACATTACTGTCCTTAAAAGTTTGCCAAAAACATTGACGCATAATATTATTTCTATAGGACAATATAAAAGTTTAATATAAACAATAAAAAAACAAATGTATACGTCATTATCCTTTTAATTTAAAGATTATTTTATAAATTATTGATATATGAAGTATCTATAGAACGACTATATTATATTATAAATTATTTGAGATAAATATAGGATCATATATAGTATAACTGCTATTGGCCGGCACGTATGTGCATAAAACCTAATTAACGTAAGTTTTGTATTTAGGGAAATATATATATATAATGTTCTCAGCATAGAGTAATTTTTGTACTCTATGGCTCTCAGTGTTTCACAAATCGATCGATAAATTTATATAGATCGATAATTATATATATATTCATATCAATTATAATTGTGTAAATTAGATATATGGTTGTAAAATCAATAAGGATACTATTTTATTGAAATAAATGTTAAGTTTAACAATTTGATTTCAAGTTGTGCTAATACTGTAGAAAAGGCATAAAAATAGATTTTGTTTTAATTCAAGGAAGCGAAATATTAGGTTAGTCAATTTCGATGAAAAGGGTAACATTTGTATATATCAAAATCTATACAGCTCAATAGATCAGCATTACTGAGATATATACATAGACATTACACTATAACTACAAGTATATAGATATGCTAATATAGTAACGAAATTAAAAATTTCACAATCCATGTAAATAGTAATAGATATATAATGTCTATGAATATATATTATGATACTCATGGATTACTCTATGATTGTACTATTCTATAAAATTTTGTATCGTAATATTATTTTTTCAAATTTGGAATCAATTTTTAATTCATAATATTATATAAGTCTACGATTGGTCCAGAAAATGATAGAGCGTTTCAAATGCGCTTCTAGAATGTTAAAATAATATGTGGTAATGTTCAACGAAGACATACATTTCATGATTAAAAAATTAAAATTCTTTATAAAACAAAGACTATAACCATAGTATAAAGGGTACAATTTAAGAGAGAAATTTTATAATATTTTGTATTGTAAATTTACCTGAATATCTTGTTATTGTTATATTTTGTTTAAATATACAAAACATTTGAATAATCATATAACAGATAATACAATTTTAAGGGATATAAATTTAGTTTTTAAGGTGTGAAAATATATAGCAATAATTTATAATATATCTATGAATTTTTAAAATAAACACTATCAAAATTTAAAACAATAATTATTTTTTTTATTTTGATAGGTTTTATTTTACATTATTTCTTATTTATATAGAAATTACTATTATAATAAGTTTTTACTCAACAAAGTAATAATATCCCTTAGATATTTAATCAGAGCAATTTATATATTTTGATTAAAATGTATATATTTATTTATCTAGTTAAGGAATTTTTTCATCTTTCTGGAAATAGTTTTATTATTTATTAAATATTAATGAATATTTTTAATTAAAATTGTAAATGCATAAGCAAATATATTACTACTATAAAAAACGTTTGCAATAATTGACACATTAAATTGGATCCTATTCCTATGAAGTGTCCTCATTAGAACATAATGATCATTGCAAATGACAGTGTATGACTGACGTCTAACATTACTGAGTTAATCCGTTTTTTGCATCTGATCAATGTATGCAATCTTTGACTTTAGATTACATAATGACTAAACATTTTACATTAAAGTTATTAAAATGTCTCAAAATGTTTTACATGTAAATAAACACCTAACATATTTTTAGTGTGCTTAAATAGGAATCCAGGATAATATTTTTTAAAATCTTACATTAATAAATAACTTTTAAATCATCTATCTATCTCATTTGTAGTGATAATTAAATGTGTTTATAATGTCCCATTTATAAGAGAAGTTTAATAAATAATACTGTTTGGCATGTTTTACCAATCTGAGCTTATTACTAATATGCACTGTGCAAATTATCAATTTGCATAATATTGTTGGCGACTATTTGTGCAAATGTCCACAAATGGACATTTCCAATTATACATTTATGTCTTATATGATCTACAATGAATGTCCATGATCAGTTAGAAGAGTTTTTAACTGTTGACAATAATTTGTTGATGTTAAAAGATTATAATTTATTAGAAATTATACCTTTGTTTCATGTATAATAAAAAATAGTGTTATAATGTTATTTTAGGTTATAAAAAATATTAAATTTATAATTTGTGCAAAGAACAATCATCAATCAGTTTTGAACAAAAATAGAAATGTTCAATAATTTGTAGTTTATAATATAATAATCAGACCATTTGTGGAGGACATGTCCACAATCAGTTGCCACTGCCTGACCATTTGTGGACATTTCCATAATTAAAATGATTTCAAGGTCCACAAATGGTCATGTCCATGCCACTGCCCGATCATTTGTGGACCTAACTATTTTTGGAAATTTCCATAATTTAAATGATTTCAATATCTACAATCCGTCACCACTGCCCAACCATTTGTGGACCTGACTGTTTCAAGACATGTCCATAATTTAATTGATTTTAATGTCCACAATCAGTCACAATCATTTGTGGACTCAACGATTTGTGGACATTTCCATAATTTATATAAATTTAATGTCCACAAACAGTCATGTCCACAATCGGTCATCATTCTCTGACCATTTTTGGACACAACTGTTTGTGGACATTTCCATAATTTAAATGATGTTAAGGCATTCTTTGATATGACAAAGCTATCCTTTGCTCAGGCATGGGATTGTTCAGGCTTTTCAGGCTTTTTTTCAGTTTCCCAAACAAAATAAAATATTATAAGATATATTTAAACACCTATTTATATGCATTATATGTAATGATGCTTCAATTTTTTGTGCTGTGCAACGTTCTATGACACCCCTATTGACATCTTGTTGCAAAATATATTTCAGGCTTTTTTCTGGAAGTCCAATCCCCTGCCTGTTTGTTTGAGTTGGAGGTACTCCTTACATACTTTTTTAATTGTTTTATGTTAATGAAATTATTTGGACATATCATTTCCTTAAAGTGGTATTGTTTTCCTTTTGGTAATAATCTAATTATTCAGAAGCTATACTCAGACAAAAATTTATCCCACATAACTTCTAAATGATCACAAAAGATCAGTGATGACTATATAATATCAATATGCTATATAGATTGATATTAAAACATTAAAAATAATATTTATTTACTTCATTAATAATTTTAAATATATTAATATGTTGTATTTATTATTAGTATTAATAATTTGTGCAATTTAACAATCACACCCTGATGTTAGACAAACTTGACCATTTATCATTTTGAAGTCATATCCATATTTACCAGTTTCCATATATTTTTATTTATTTATGTATGATATTTAAATTCATGATAATATGGTTTGAAATAATAGCTTGATAAAATAATAAATTAGAGTACTAATAATTTTTTAATGTTATTCTTCCTATGTTTACCACATATTCAAAACATAAGTTTTTAGGTTTTTAATCTAATTTTAAGTATCAAATTTTTTCCACAGAATCCACTCTGTTATACTCAATATGATCTGTTTATAAAAAAAATATATAGGGAGGGAAATTCAATAATCATACAATGGACTAAATGTTATGAAATCATATAAGATTTTGTTGCTTACCATTTTGGCTATACAAAGGAAAGCATATCTTATTTCACTATCTATATGATATTACTATAATGCAGTGGTGTGGATAATAATGTTTAATCAAAAATTGTGGATTTCAATCAAATATTTTATAATGCTACTAAAACTTCTAACAAATTTGTATATTTTATTTAGCATTTTTAGATAAATCGATTAAATCATAAATATTATCAAGGATAAGAATTTTAATTTATTTTTTGAGGTTCACTTTAATTAATTATTGGTATATTTTCTGTTATTTCAAGAGAAGTTTCATGGGCGACTTCATTTTCTGTGTAGATCCTCCATCCACTGTCAACGACCAGCCCCACTTACAACAGCCACTCCCACAAACCAGTTGTCATAATGACAGTCTCAGCAGTTTACTAACAGAGCTTGACGACTGTCTGACAGAAGATGTTCCAGCAGTGAGTGGGGCCGCTATGGGTCCCCTCCTGGGACAGTGTACAGTTCAAGGCTCAAGGAATACTCACACAGTGAGTTTGGGAAGTGATCTTACTCCAGAGGAAGACATTGATGGTGAATGGAGTGATGATTGGCCGGATGAGGTGGTCTACTTTAGGACTAATGAAGGGTATGTTGTGTTTTTTATCTGTACAGCCGATAATTATTGTGTATTGCTTCTCTATCTTTCTTAGATATCTGGCCGTGCCAAAGCGTGCAGCCCTCAAGGCCTTAACAGCTCAGGACTCCCAGTTGGACGAGCCTGTCGAGGCCGCCCTGATCCCTGACCTCTCGACCAATCAGGAAGAGGAGCACACTAATGTCTTTTCTTGGTCAGGACACGAGGAAGTGGTTGGAAAGCAATTTTCAACGGACTTGATGGACGTTGAGGACAACTTTGTGAGCGATCTATTGCACCAGGCAGCTAGAGCGGCAGGTCTAGAAGGTAGAAATGATTGTAATATGCAGAACTTAATTATGCCATCTCATAATCTCTAAATTGTAGCATGATTTCGTTAAATAAAGTTTTTCATCAGATTAAAATATTCACAAAGTTAAGAGAACGGGAAATTATCTAATATGGTGAAGTGTGTCAAAGATGCACATAATTAATAAAAATATACAATACAATTAATACAAAATGTATAATAAGCAAGATAAAAACACTGTGATAAAATCAACCATTAATAAAATCTGAAAACCAAATTTTATTTTAAAAGTAAAAATAATCTTCTATGAAAAGCACATTTTTAAAGATAAAATTAATTTAAATATCGTTTTATTATGAAAGGTATGTACTTATTTCTCCTGTCTAGGTTATAGTCAACAGTCAACAACTATCGACACCTCTGATTTGCTTCGTGACCTTGACGACCTTAACAATGACGGGTTTGCTCACCTTGTCCATCCTTCTGATTCCACCGTTTCTATGGATACAGAGAATTCAAGCAATAAAATGAAAAGGAAAAGCAAGGTGCTACAGAACAACTTCAAATCCCCGAAAAGCTTTCCCAAGAAGCAGTCTCGTCCGAAGAAATTACGCGTAGATAATTCTTCAGTGTCGACTTCGGTCGCTATGGACACTGATTACTATAGCAACCTGGCTAAGTTAGTCGTTGCCGCCGAGGGAAAGAGTGCTGACGAAGAATCAAAGAAACAGACAAAGGTCGGCACATAACAATACGTTATTTTAATATACTAACACTAACATTGTTCTTTCTTCAAATCGTTCAGAGCTCCACCAAAAAGGGAGGATGGCCCAAAGGGTTTTTGCGCCGCTTTCCAAGCAGCATTTTAAGGCCTCCAAAACTTCCACCATATTCGTGAGTTAAATTTTCTCTTAATGTCGGGAATTGTGTTCTGAAATCTACTTCAATTTGGGCGATTAATGGGTCCCTTCCAGCTATGCTCTGTTCAACATTGCCTTGAAGAACGTGCTGAAGGCCAAAGGGGAGAAGATTCCGTCCATATCAACCGGAGAGTTTCAGAAGATGGCGTCGAGTGCTTGGAGAAACTTGAGTCCTGAAGACAAAAAGGTAATACAGTCCAATTGTCACTTAATCCAAGAATTTCTTATTGATATTTGAACAAATGGCATTGCTGACCGTGGATTTTGATCAGGTCAATTTAATTGTAGCAATAGCTTTGCACAATGTTTATTATTGTAGCCCTTCGTCGACCGAGCCGAGGTTCTCAAGGCTGACTATGAAAAGAAGATGGCCCACTTCCGCCAGCGCCATCAACAGCTTCGTCAGGAAATCCTCATCCAAGATAGAGCCGCGGGGATCAAACATGATGACGTCACTCTGCAGAGTCGCCTGGAACTTGTGGGCGTGAGTTTACACTCTGATACCGGGGGAAGGGGGGGTGCTCTCAACCAATCAGAATCGATAAAAGTGTCAAAGAGTGACTCCTTTCATACTACTAATGTTTCAGGATATTGCTATTTTTGTTAAATTTAAATAAATTGTTTTTAAATTTCTAAACGCGACTTGAACAAAGGCATTTCTTGCATGTTTGTAGCCTAATCTCTACTGCATTCTGTGCAACAAATACTTCACACGTATCAACAACAAGATGCAGCACTTGAAGAGTAAGGAACACGAGTTACGACTGGAGGGTAAATTCTCTTGAGACATTGAACATTGGGAACAGTCTTGACAACTTATTGGAATCACCTTTTCTATCCATCTGTAGAGATATCCTCTAAATTGAAGAAAAAGCATCGCCAGGCAGAAAAATATAAGAAACGAGGGCTGCCTACAGAGGTGGTGGAGGTTTGCCTTATAAGAGAGGACGGTGGTGACACCATCCCAGCCACCTCTTCTTGTCACCTGGACGATGACTGTGACCTGGATGCTTGCAGTGAGGCTAGTTGTGATGAGGACTCGTTGAGAACTCTTGTCGTAGATAAATTACAAGGTAATTTTGATAGAATTTTAGCTTTTTACACTTTACTTCATCCACCGGTTAAATTAATATAATTGTAAAGTTTAATTAAAGTAGAGAATATTAAGAAGAAAAATTATCATTTGTTTGCCGTTTTCTATTTTCTAATTTATTATTCACGGCTCCTATGTATTAGTTAGTCGCTATAATTAATATCTTTATTACAATTGAGGAAAATTTGTTGAAAATGATGTCTCTAAAAATGTAAGATGTATAAAAAACTCGAAATCTATAATGGAAAAATCATAGATATACTATCTTTGTTTAAGTTTAACTAGATTGGTAATTTAGCTGATTGTTGTCACTTAGTATCGGTTTCTGTCGATCCTGGCAAAAATTCAATATTATTAGTAATTACTATAGTAATATTAAATTCAATAATTGTTTATATGTAT
>JAUZNC010059357.1:0-10225 GCA_034780395.1 Vannuccia rotundouncinata
TTCGAATATGGCATTTCAGAGTGGATGATCGAGCAAATGATTTATTGCAAAGTGTACAATTGAAAGGTTTTTCCCCACTATGAGTTCGAATATGGCATTTCAGAGTGGATGATTGAGCAAATTATTTTGTGCAAAGTGTACAATAGTAATGTTTATCACCAGAAGTATTTCTCAAGTGTAGTTTTAGATAGGATGATTGAGAAACTGATTCGTTGCAAATTGTACCAGTATGAATTAATGAG
Organism: Vannuccia rotundouncinata; assembly: GCA_034780395.1. Taxonomy (NCBI): domain Eukaryota; kingdom Metazoa; phylum Platyhelminthes; order Proseriata; family Coelogynoporidae; genus Vannuccia; species Vannuccia rotundouncinata. The sequence goes on from JAUZNC010059357.1 coordinate 243, forward strand.
TGTTTTTTTAAATCTGAAAATCGTGAAAATAAATTACTACAAATTATACATTCGTAAGTTAATTTAGGAGACAACTTTCTTTTATCCATATCATCAATCTCTTAATGAATCGAATTTGTTGATATCTGCAATAAAATCGAACAAACAAATAATGACATTTTAACAAATGAATAAGAAAATATTTTTTAAAAATACATAATATATATACACATATAAAAAATGTAAATAGGCAAGTTTTAAATTATTGTACATACCATCGCCGAATGCCGATTACCTACATATTTTTATTTATTTATAAATGCTCTAATACAGTGTGTTCTATGTCTTTTGCCATGTTAAATCATAATTTCATAAATATTCATCAAAAAGTGTACAGTCCCTACGAGCATTGAGTATTCAAATTCAAATACTATGAATATTTAAATTCAGGTAGTCATGGATATTCAAAGTTTTTATACAGCTTTATAATTATTACAATTATAGACATACTGCTGCATTATTAGAGCGGCATCAGTTATAGAGTATTCTATGGAAGAAAAGGTGATGGGCTGAGCTTATGCATTGGTGGTGGATAATAATGCCGAAAATAGACGCTGCTTTGTTGAAAGATTTCACAAAGAACCTCTTTCACGTCAAATTATTACATACTTGAAAAATTAATTATTAGAAACAGGGTCGTTGTCAAAAGACTGTCCCCGATCAGGAAGGCCAAGTGGGTTAAAGTAAGTGGGGATGACGAAAAGGAACGAGTTCTTGATGTAGTAACTGTTGATCCAAGCTGAACTTCAGTCCACAATTACTACTGACACAATGGCGCTTAATAACGCTACCAAGTGCGCATCTCTCACAATAGCCATAAACTCGAAATCCAAGAAAAGTGACATCCACCAGCATGCAATTAATACAATCGCAGACGAAAAAATGAAAATTATGAACGCTAAAGATGAATACAACAGTGGTAACTCCCCCGGTCAACAAGCCTTTAAAGAATTATCTGACCCTACTCTCGAAAGCACCACTCAAACTTAGCCAACAGATATTCACTCTCATGAATTGTCTCATAACGAAGTTGCTTCATAAACTCGTTCTCAACACACCTACTACCACCACTCTTAAATCTCATGATAAGATCATCTGCCATAATGTTTGCTCTCGTCTGCACCTACCAATTAAGGACACCCAAACATCAGCCTTCCACACTACGATTAAGATTGGCGGCTTGGGAATCCCATCACTTTACGAAACCGTATTTAAATTTAACCGACGCAGGAAGCTTACCAACTCCAACGCCCCAGTCATTCGTGATGCTATTAATACAGACTATGTCATCTGCCTCTTCGGCAAATATTCTCACCCTATCCAAAGTTTTGAACAAGGATTCTTACAACATCTTATCCGTTCAGAAAGCCTACAGAGAAGATCTTTATACCTGCTGAGATGGAATAGGCCAACCCATGCTAACAAGTACCCTGAAGCGAACAGATAGGTAGGCCATTGTCCCCGTGGTCCGACGGATCAAGCTATATCTCTGCCATTAAAACTCAATATAATCTTATTAACTGCAAGACAAGGAACTCTAGAGGCCGCAGGCTTATCGGTAAAAATCAACGAAAGTTGTTTTTAACTCACCAAACTGGTATCAAAAGGCACAACAATATTGTTATGGCTGTAATTTCTAATTTTTATATAGATTATTAAAATAATTTTTGTTTTGTTGAAATATTAAGGTGGTTTTCAGCAAAAGAAGAACGGGCTCAAGAAGCCTGACTTGCCGATTCACAGCCCGAATAAATTTATAATTGTTGACATCCAAATTCTATCAGACCTGAATCTTCTCAAAGTATTCTTCCCCTGCCGTTATTGACTGCCCTCGCACCAGATACGGCATGGAGCCGGAAATTCTCGCGGCTATTTTCATCTTCAGGAGTATCCCGGTCCCGTAAATGAAAAACACCTTCTCTATCTTGAACATTCCTAAGAAGAAATTGTCCCTATGTACCATGAGGATTCTCCGTGACTAATTCATTCTAACTAAGATGTTCTTCTACTCAACATAGACATCTACCTTGGTGCCCAACCTGTGACATTTATATGACCGTGATGGTCAAACGGTGTTAGCCGCTCAGAGACAGACCATGATAGTTGAACTGATCCTAACCAGTAAACTGTGATGGTTCTATTCTGAATTAGACAGTGACAGTCAACTGGGGCATAACTTAGCCTTCCGTGATGGTTTCTCGACGTCAGACCTTCTGCAGAGGATCCCTGAACAACCTCGAGGACCTTCTTTCTTGCTTTAAAATCAACTCGAACCGGCTGCCTGTTTAAATAGTTTAATTAATAATAACAACTCTTCCAATTTAGGTGTTTTGGAAATATTCTTCCTCTTCTTAAGACCTTAAAGTATATAAGTTCTTGAAAGCATTGATAAATTCTAAGCAAATTTTTAGCATATATTATTTATGTGAGTAGTACTTGAATCTTGAAAGTTTCAAACGATATGACTAAGAGAAATTTAATAAATGAGGAATCAGAAATAAGAAATAGACCTCAAAATACACAATATTTTCGTGAAAATAAAAACAAATATTAATAAAAATACAAAATCTTTATCAATATTATAACAATAATTCAATTGCTGTGACCCTTAGTTATTATTAACATAGTAAAAAATTCAAAATTTTAAAAATTATTAAATATCATTAAGAGCGATAATAAGAATGGCACTGGCAGTGAGGAGCATAAAATAATCATCCTTGGAACTACTCAAAATTTGCGACATTTGTGTGCTGTTGACAAAATTGACATGGACCGGACTTTTAAATTGGGAAATGTTCCAACAGATTTTCTCAATCTATACTAAAATCTTGGGTGTAATGCGTCTTACCAAAAATGAACCAAAGTATACTCGCCTTCTCAAACTTCTGCAAGTTACGGCACAGCAGCATGGACTTTAGTTTGGTCCTCAAAATATATTCAAAGACTTTGAAACAGCTATAATCAATTGCATCCAAGAAGCCTTCCCAAACGCCAAAATTCGAGGCTGCTTGTTCCATTTTTCGCAGACAATATGGCCGCACGTTTAACAGCTTGGACTCGCAGGGCAATACACTGCGGGGGCTACTTTCAATCGCATAGTCAGGCGTGCTACTGCCCTTCCACTAGTACCCCAAGATCGAGTTGACGACGTATAGTTGGAATCAATCAACGAGGTGGCTGATCCAGTCCCCACGATTCAGCAATTTCTAGACTACGTAACAATGAAATCAAGGTACACCATTATGCGGAAGATGTAGCTGGTAACCTCAAGCAGAATATTTGAATTTCAATATTTGATCACTCAAGTAATATATCTATATATATATATATATATATATATATAGATTCCTTGAATAATTTTATCTATATCTATTTTATAAATATAACCTCTTTTAGGCGAAATGCAATTATGTGAAACAAAATTATGCGAAATGCTATGAGACTTTTATATCTGCCTTATTGCAGCCATTAGTAAACAAAGATTATATGCATTGATATAGTATTACGTTATCTATAAAATAACACAAATTTCTGTTTCTAAATTATAGAAATATGCCAAATAACAAAATATCTCTAATACCACTGTTAAATATATTACTTTGTATACTACAATGGAATTCATAGCGGGAGACAATGTATGACGCAACTGTCTGAAGTGGTTTGAAATAAGGCATTAATATCTTTCTGGGGGCCTCTGTATATTTCAGTTGAAATAAAGTGGTGTTTTAGTTGTTTTTATAGCTTATAAGAAAAATAGCAAGAACAATAACCACAACATCATAAAAATAGCAACATACAACTGCCAAAGTCTGAATCTATCAACTTAGACCTTCTTTACTCCTTAAGCCTCCTCTGCACTCCAGTCAATCATTTATCGTCATCATCCAGGAATCAAAGATGTTTAACCGTTTTGAGAATTTGGAACAAAGAAAGTGAAATGCAGTTTTCAGTCAAAGTGGTTACAGAAGTGGCCATGACTGCATTATAATGAATAGTCGGACCATGTTTACTGCTTCAATTGTATCAAAGCTACACAGGAAAACAAATTACAGATGTAGCTGCAAAACATTGGTTTTATCGAATCTGTATTTTGTAATTGGAAAGATGGTTCGGTGAAGATTCAACAGCACGCTGACTCTAAATACCACAGAGACTCCAAGTTCGCTACTGTTGAGGTACCAAAAATCAAAGAGATTGATTTGCAGATGAATAATAATATTGAGAAAGAAAAGATTACTAACAGAAAAATGCAGCTAAAAAATATCCAATGTCATATGCTTGGCCAAAACAGGCCTTCCTTTGCGAGGTCAATGTTTTATCACTATTACATAGGTTCGCCAACCTCTCCAAGTCCTCGGAAGAACTCATGGGAAGCAGTGAAGGCAATAACTGTCGTCCCTTTGAGGATGAAGATTTCCGAGCCGGAGCGTCAACTGTAACTACTTTGAGTAATTGTCTCTCCATATTTTGAACGTCTCTAGTATATGGCCGATACGGTATAAGAATTTTTGAGAAATGGAAAACAAATGATTATACATGGCTCGTAATTTTCTCATTTGAAAAAAATGAATGTAGTAATAAGAGCTATTATTTCATCCAGGACTTGACCAACTTGGCCAAATGGAATGGCGTGCATTCATGCTGGAAGACTGTACGACTGCACATAAACAAGCAACTGCAATATATACATACTATATTATAACAATTGTTTATTAATATATGAATTAACATGCCTACTACGCAATACAAAGACTATAATATAAGAAATAATAGCATTAAAATAAACATGTATGCGTGTAGCGCAAAACTTTTCTAGGGTTAATTTTTTTAAATGTTACTTTTTATTGATATTAGTTTAATCTTCCATTACTCAATTTTATAATTTTAAAAGGGGGGTATCAATATTATGTTTTTTTTAGGTAGGAATGTTTAGAATGATTTATGTAGTTTAGGTAGGAAATGTTCAAAATATAACTGTTGATGAAGATATTTCAGATGAAAAGAAGGAAATAAAATGTGGAACAATTACAAGGTTCGGAACATTGACCACCCCGACTATGGAAAGAGACTATTTCAAGTCGTTACTACCTACAACAGTTGTTACTACCTACAACAGTCGTTATAAGTTTAAAGTTATATATTGGTTCTTTAAATAACCAAGATAATTATTAAGTGTGTATTATTGTATTATATAATAATTTTACGTGATATATTGCTATCAACAGTACCTACATAATATATTACATCCTTATACATTTGTCATTGATTTATCTTTGATATAATAACTGTATGTAACTAGATTTATATTGCTTAGCTTGGATTTGAGTATTTGGATTTTGAGCATTTTAGACTATAAATAGCCTAAAACGTCATCACATGATATCACCATAAGTTCAAATGTAATCGTCGTAACTATAATTTAGGGCCTTAGCGAATAATAATTGAGTTTTAAATTGCGTGATTTTGAAATCGGACAGCATTCTATGATGATTTTTACAATTTGAGTCTATAAATGGCCTATAACGTCATCAGATGACCTAATATTTTTTTGAAAGTTTATCTATATGTTTATATCAGTCGGTAATATATTTATATACTCTAAAATCAATTGTTTTTAAAATATAAGCAATCTAAAGTCATCTCAAGTCGCCATTTTGAATAATTATGACGTCATATTAAAAAGGGATCGATGAAAAAAATTTGAAAAAATGTATTTTTAATACTTATTGTATATATATTCTATTTTTGACAAAATTAGAAGTGGAGAATTTCAAAAGTTATGTTTTACTTTTATTCTTAATGGAAGACAAGCCCCCATTAACCCATGCATCTTCACACTGTATGTCTACGTTTTTACGTAAAACTATCGAAACTGCAATTTGTAAACTTTACAGGAGAGTAATTTAACCAATTTAAAGGTTATTAAAATGAATCTACTGAAAAAGTCGAAATAGTTATGGTAAAAATTATTATTACGAAAATGTTCTTAGTGAAGATAATTGTACACCACGTAAATTGCGGCGGAATGGTTAATCGCATGGATACTTCTTGAGTCAAAATAACCGTAGTTACGATAGTTTTACATAATAATGTATTTATTAACAATTTTATATGCGATAGTTTTTATAATAATAAAAGTTACAACAACTGACATTTTAATGTCAGTTTTTCTAGGCCTACACGTACACTCACAAAGAAACAAACATTGTAAACTGTGTGTAGTAGGTATGTAACTCGGAAATATTATTAGGCATGATTCACAATTAAATAATCTGCCGACTAAAAATTGGCACGATTAATCGTCACTACAAAAAGTCGAGAGGAAAATAGTGATGAATATGATTCCAGCTACAAACCTGAATCAGGTGATGACAGTTTGAGTTCATAAGAAGTCGAAGATAATAACGTACACCAAAAGAATAGTTACTGACAAAAAATCACGAGGCCGGAAGCGAAAAGCAGTCATGTTCAGAACTGAACAGAAAAGAAGACGAGCACATGGTCTCAGTTATGTTGTAACGAGTGGGGTACAAAAACGAGAGAGGTTAATAAAGGTTGGTTGTGGTCAAAATTGTCGACAGAATGTCATCAAAACATTGCTCACGATATGAGGGTAAATATTTTTTATAAATTATTGGCAAATAGGTGTGGTAAACAGACAACGATGTTTTATTATTTCTTTCATATATTATAGATAGTGTCAATAAAATAAATTAAACGGTTCCTAACTCACGAAGTTCCAGGACAATATTGGACACCTTTCAAACATCAAACATCCCAGAATACAAAAATACATGTTTGTAAAACATTTTCTTACATACACTAGGTATTTCTGAACAAATTGTAATGACTGTTTTTGCAAAAAAAATCCGAAACAGGAACAATAGCACCATCAATGCAGGGACATTTGCCTCATCACAAGCACGCACATTTTCTAGAGAAGAGAAAAAAGTAACTGCTCACATTAAAAAGCTTCCACTACTTCCATCGCACTACGCTCGACGTGACTCGAACATACTCTACTTGCCTGCAAAATTTACATTGTCTAAATGTTACAGCCTTTATTGTGAAGAAAATGATCAGCCTGTTTGTCAGTTTGTATATTTTGAAGAATTTAATAAGATCAATATTTCAATACATAACCCTAAGAAAGACTTGTGTTCAACCTGCGAAGCTTTTAAGAACAACTCTAGTAAGACAGATGAAGATCGTGCTGCTCAAGCGTTTCATCCTTGAAGAAAAGAAGATGCAAGATCTCGTAAAACAGAGGCAAAAAATTAGCCAAAGGAACAACTGATACTGCCTCGTTTGTATTTGATTTTACACCACACCAGTGGGCAGCTATTATATAAGGTCAGCCCGACAAGAAATGCCTTCTACTGTAAATAAAATGTGTGCCAATAATTTCAAAGATTAGCTAAGTATCACCAAAGATGTCCTTGGTAGTAGAATGACTTTGCCAAATGACGAACCATTTTTTATTTTGAAATCGAAATGGATTCGTGTTACCAGCGACATCATTAAAGGGCTTATTCATACCAACCAGATGAATTGAAGGAAATTCAATTACATCGTTCCAACCGTAAAAGAAAGGAACCTATTTTGCAGACCAAAGAAAGAAAGCACGGCATAACAATCCAGAAAAAGTCTAACCTGGTAAAGCTTAGTGAAAACCACATAATACCTGTAGCCTACCACCAGTATTATCAACATATTTTAACCAATATTAGAGCAACGGACACCATGGAAGGTACTTTCAATGAGTAAGACTCAGTTATGAAGATGTTGAACTGTTTTTATGTTACATTCTTAAATTACATATACTATAGATGACATTATAAGGTGTAGAGTATTTAATAATAGTCTACTGTATTTTCACTTCTGGTAAAGTATGGTATTTTCAATATATTACTAGAAAAGAAGTTTTTTAATAGTTCTCTCTGTATATTTGTTTGCTTAGTTGCACTTCCATTGTAATCAACGAGATAATAAAAGCCTTATTTGTAACCATAATTTACCAATTTAAATATCGCTGCTTAAAAAGGAATGGGTTGTCAAAGTATTGTATGTTATATTGTAAAGTCACACTTTTTGTGTTAAAGTATTGTAACTCAAGATAAGATAGTTTGACACAAAGAAATTTGAAATTTTAGACTTACGATAGATAGTTTGATTTTTTTTAAATTTACTATAATATCCAAGAGTTACTTGAAATAAATAAATTAAAGGTGAATAGGTGTGATATAGACACTAATTAATCATTGTAAAATTGAGTTACGATAGTTGTACGCATACGATAGTTTTACATAAACTATCGCCTTCTACTTCGCAATCTACTTCAGCTTTTCGTATATGTACTAATTGTCTAACATAATTTATGCGTGGAAAGGAACACTACTGTACACTTTCTACCAGATTAGACAACTTGAAGAACATGGCATCATCCGTAAATCCAGCACAAGTTGAGAAGGTTGCCTCGTCTATTCTAAAAGACAAATTGGATTCCAGTAATGATCAGACTACTTAATTTTTACAAACAACCACTGGCCGTCCTCAAGAATTTAAGTCTACTAACACATTTATCCATTTATTGATTTTACTAATCATTGTTGGTGTAGACGGATAAATATTTCACTTTATCATCCTAAGAATCAAAATACATAATTTTGCATGTCACTATATTGCGTAATATGATCGTTTATAATGTAACCAGCCAATAATTAATTTGGATGTCACTATATTATATAATATTATTATTGTTCACAGCTTTCAATTGATATGGGTGTCTTAATAGATGGTATATATTGAAATCTAACGTGAATTCCGATCGAATTGTTAGTGAAAGAATGTGCCTGGAGAGACATTGCTAAGGAAGTGAATGCCGTGAATGTAACTGGAAGAATGCGGGAGTGGGAAGAACTACGACGAAAGCTACAGGTGGAAAAGTCCTATGTAAAGAAAAAGGCCCAAAAATCAATGTACGAATTGAAATACCTTCTAGTAATTAAAAAAGAATATAAAATAACATTGCTTCTTTTAAACCGAACTAAATGACTTTGAGATGAAAGTTTTTAACACTTTGACTGAGGAAGAGGTTGTCGGAATTCCAGGTGCAGTAGAACTAGGCTTTGGGGCTAAACTAGAAGACGTTGGCAATCTCGCCATGGAGCCGGATATAGAAACTGCGGTACCTCTACAGGCGAGTACTTCTTCCGCTCATCTACAGGCGAGTCCTTCTGCCGCTCATCTATAAGCGAGTACCACTAATGAAACTCCTACACACACATCCACCTCAGCTCAGAAAAAAAGGTGGCTGTTCAGAGAAGAGTCTCCGCAGATAATATAAGACTGCACAACGAAAATCTCAGGCCATTTCCTATTGCAAATTATTTTAGAGCGCCTAAATTTCTAGAAAATATTGGCGCCTTTTTAGAAGTAGCCAGGGCAGTCGTAAATTCGCTCGCCGCCTCTGATATGATTATGTTGTATTAGTATACCATTGGCAAATTTCAACAATTCGCAATCTGTATATTCAAACAACGAATGGTAAAGAAATATACATTTTAAGCATAATAAATAATATATTAAATATATACACAAATATAGTCTTATTGCGAATGAAAATAAAATTTTAAAAATAATTTAAAAAAATAAAAATTTATAATAATAAATTAAAATGAGTATTATATATAAAATTTAAACAACAGTTTACAAATTCGTTGTTGGAATAGCAATTTATGTATACGGTTGGCGTATAATCAAATTTAAGAAGTTTATTATTAAGATTAAATACAAAATGTTAGAAGATTTTCGCTTAATTTATAAATATGAATTCTATAATTTATCTATAAATATAGTTTTTTGATTATAAGTCATAAGTCATATATTTCACAACATCTTCATTGAGAAGTTTTTCATGTTGTGTTTGAGATACCAGTAAACAT
>JAUZNC010059359.1:0-10220 GCA_034780395.1 Vannuccia rotundouncinata
TATCTTTATATATAATACTAGTAAGTAGTAGGAAAATATAAGTAGAATTAGAGCATAACCGAACTCGTAATTTTACAATAAATATAATTAAATTACAAATGCAAAAATTATAGGAGATAATTTAAACAAATCTGAAAAAAATAAAAAGCCAAAATCCATGGATTCAGAAACGTATTTAGATACCAGCAACTGCAGATTCAAATTATACTTTTATAAGTCATCCACGAATTAGGGGCTGTTTAAAAATGACGTCACGCAAATTTGAGCCATGTTTTACCCTCTTCCCCCTTGTATCTCGCACAGTCACAAATTTTGAAAACCTCTTCAGAAAAAACGTCACATTAAGTTCTACCTCCTCTGACCTGTTCGAAAATTACGTCACGTTGATTAGGGAAAGGGGGTGTTGAGAAATCTGTGACAAAGCGTGATGGAGGGGTAGTGGGGGTTTCCAAAATTGTGACGTCACAAAACATTCATGTAAAAGCCGCATAGAGAAAGATAACTCGGTTGTATTATAGTTACTTTATTTTTAAGAATGTTGTTTCGTTTTAATTAATTGAATTTACAATTTATGTGGATTCACAAATTGTTTGCAATAATATTTGTCTGATTTTCGACAGTTGTACTCAGACCTTTTTAAAGCATATACTGCAATGCTTACCCTAATTTACAAAAATCCAAATGCCAAAGTGAAGTAATCGCTTTATGGAGTGCAGAAAATGTTCCACTATAGCAGTTAGATCTAAACTAGAATTAAAGAACAGAATTAAAAAGAAAAGAAACTTTTTGAATTTTTGGGGACGTATAAGGAAGAGGATAGACTTAACGTGACGTCTTTTCTAAAGGTGGTTTCAAAATTTGTGACTGTGCGTGATACATGGGCGGACGGGGTAAAACATGGCCCAAATTTGCGTGACCTCATTTTTGAACAGGCCCCTCCCTTATACGTCTCCAAAAATTCAAAAGAGTTCTCTATCTTTTTAATTCTGTTTTTTTCAGCTCATCTAGTTTAGACCAGACTGCTAGGGGAATATTTTCTACCAATTTTTTTCATTTAATTCCATAAGACGTTTACCTCAATTTGGCATTTGGATTTTTGTAAATTAAGGAAAGCATTGCAGTATGCTTTAAAAAGGTCTGCAGAGATTATTTCGAATATTTTGTGAATTCGCATAAGGGTTATTCCACGGTAACGGTCGTTACACTTTGTTATAGATTTTAAACTTTTGATTCTTATAAATGCTCTTTCTTTTATTATAATATTATTTATTTGTATTGTCATAGAAAGAAATCATTTCAAAATATCTGAAAATGTTGAAAGATAAATATTTAAAACTTATCAATGAAAACTGACTGTTGATGACTAAAATCTAGTAACGGTCGTATACATATTTATAATATATTAAAATATGTTTCCACAAAAAAATATTTATGGAAAGTGAAGAAGTGAAGGCCACGGTCTATTATGTATGCTTTGCCCCAATTAGAATTTTATTGTATGTGGATTAATGCACGACAGTCTGTCTCTCTCTAATGATTACTGCTTTAGAAATATAGACGCGGTTTATTGTGACCTCGATATACGGCTGTCTTTCTATTGTTGTCTCTCTGCTTTAGGAATATACTCTTACTTTGCAGGACTGCAATTGAAAAGGCGTCCGTATTACACATAGCTAAATACTGTGTTAGGGACTGCGAAAAGCGTCCGGTGTACAGCTGGTTTAAGCGCGTCCGGTTTATATTTGCTATATTTAACATAGAAAAGATAGGAAGGAAATATTGATTCTTTATGAGGCGTCCTGTTTGAACAATCGTTCAGATTAGGCGCGTCCGGTTTAGGCGAACAATATATATATAAATCATTTGCAAAATTGACCCCTGGCACCTCCAAAATCACATGCCTGAAAAATGTCTATTGCCATATTGCCACAACTATACAAACCTATAGAAAAATAAATGAGCAGTATGTAAATTATCATTTGACATATATCCCTTATTTGGAATTTTAGATGTCGTAGAAACCTTCATAGTTACCTTTTCTGATAATTAAAGTTATCAACTAAGGAACAGCTTGATGTACTCGCACAATTCTTGGGAGATCCTATTGAACTAGACAGGTGCCCTCATAATAATTGTCATTAATTAGAAATATTTACAAAGACTATAGCCACACTTTTTCAATAATAGTCAAATCCGCGTATAACGGAAAATTCGCATGTCACGGAATGAAAATGCTTATTCTGTAATGTTTATAATCTCCTCCGCCTATATATATCGGATTTAATTTTTTGTCTAATTCTAATCATTTTGTAAGAGATTCAGCAGGGTTGTTGGCGACTCAAGACTTTTTCCATGTAATCCCTAACTACGAGTAGTGTTCACACGCTTTTTAACTACAAAATTCAATAGGTGTTCCATAGCTATCGAAATATAAAATCCTGTAAAATTGTTAAGCCTCCATAGGTAATGTGTTGAATAGCTACTTAGAAAACTGGTAAATTATATATAAATATACAAACACGTACACGACAATTTGAGAGATATTGATTAAAATATGCAAAGCAAGGTTTAAAATTTTTTTCAGATCTTTTAACACAAATATAGGACACAAACTGACAGCACAACTCTATACTGAAAAGCCTTACAATTTTTATGGTATTTAAAATTCCATAGGCGTGTGAACCCTGCGAGCAACTTATATTATAACATAAAATACGTCTATTCATTTAAATATTTTTCTTAAATATGAGTTACAACCGGCTTTGTTACATTGGAACCAAACGATCCGATAAATGCGGATTTAAATGTATTGCCCGAAACGAATAAGTCAAAATTTTCTAACTTTGTCAATTATCTGTAAGTTAAAAAAAGAGAATTCAATAATATATTACTGACAAACAAGTTTAATGGTATTAAAAATATTTACAATGACTAAATTAAAGAAAGTGTAAAAAGAGGACACACAAAGATGACATGATAAGTAAAACGCTACAATTTAGTGACGACCAGCAATATTGTTAACAACGTATCAAAAACGTTACAACGAAAAATTCCCAACTATAAAACAATATATCAACATTAGATTATAATATAAGTATGGAAATGTAAACGATAAATTAGTTTAAATACTAAAATATGATGTTTGCTGAAAATTCCTCGTAGTTTGATTTAATCATCTTCTTCATCATCTACATTAGTTTGCTCCGGACCATCCTCCATCTCGTCATCATTACGTGGACTTCCATTATCTTCATGACGCTCATTGTCATCCCGACTACGAGGTGTCCGAGATCTACTGTCTCTGGATAATGATCGTGATCTGGATAGAGACTTTTCCCTATCGTTACCATTATCTTCCTCATAATCTGCCTTCACTGTGTCCACATCTTCAACCGTTCCATTAGTCTCATGCGCAGACTCTTCTACGCGCTTTTCTGGACTGGCTGAGCGAGAATGCTTTCCCTGAAATTACAATAGAATAAAATGCATATATAAAAATTAATATATATGCATATTCTGACGTAGATAAAAAAACTCTTATTTTTAATTTGTCAACTAAATAAATTTCAGAGAATCAATATAAAAATAACATTATAATACAAAATTACTTTCTACGACAAAACTTTATAATTTTGATACATTCTTTATTCTCAAAATGTTATAAAATGTTTATAGAATTACTTTAATAAATGAAGTCATAACTTACAGAACGGTATATTCGTTCTAGACCCATATTATACACAAGATAATTTAAATAACTAGACTAAGGTGTCCGCCACTTTGTACATAATTGATGGGCAAATAAAATTAATATAGAAACTTAATTGAGACACACTGTGGACATTCCACACACTACTAATAAAAGTACCATAATTATAACCTAGGTACAACATTATAATTTTTTTTCAAAAAGTTAAGAAAATATTAAAAGGGAAGAAAATGGACAGTTAATGGTATGAATGGTTGTATATGGGTTGAACGAGTTTTATTTTAAGTAAGAGCGACCGTGGTTGAAGAAATTTGTTATATGTCGTTGGTTATACGCAGAGGGAAGAGGGGATCGGAAAACAGAGAACTGTGATAAGTAATTGTGATGACTGTTTGATGACAGAAGATAGGCAATTGAATATGCAACCAATTTGATTTCAAAAGAACAGGTCTGGAAATAATACTGGCCCGGTGACCCCGAAAATAGCCGCCACTGTCTACTGGTCCGGCCGGTCAAGTAATAATTTAAATATATAAATGAACATTATGACCAGTGCTGGTAAAATCCTTATTTCCACAACGAAATTTATGAAATACTGCAAAATTTTATCTAAGTATTGTCCATTTGCATACCTTTAGATATTCGATTTTTGAAATGTAATTTTTATTATAATTCACTTACATCCGATTTTGGGTGAGATACTGATCTTGAATCTCTCCCACGGGAACGACTTCTGGATCGATCTTTCTTGGCATCTACAGATCGAGACCTACTTTTTGATCTTGATCGAGATCGACTATCGCGCTTTTTATCTGATCGACTCCTTGTTCTTGACCTCTTGCTGTGTGATCTTGACCTCTTGCGACCTCGTGATCTACTTCTTGAACGACTTCGCGACCTTGACCTGCTACGCGAACGACGATTTCTGCCACCTGTAGCTTTGTCTTCTTTCACTTTCAGACGACGTCCATGAAGTTCATAATTGTCAAATCGATCAACTGCTGTTTTCATATCAGAGTATGATGTGAATTCAACGATACTGAAATGTTTATGAAAGTATCTATAGATTTTTTCAATTAAAAAGTTAAATAAATATTTTAAACATTTTATTTTTGAAAGGATTTCTAAAAAAATTATTACATTTTTGATGCAGTATAACTATATTGTATGTGTTTTCACAAAACGAGATGATACACACACATTTGTGACATAGTATTAACGTACATTAAAAACTTAAATTAAAATAACATATTTTATGTAGAATATAATTTCTAAAATACACATCTCAATAACATTAAAAAACACAGTAAATTAGTCAATTAAAAATTTAAAATGCACAAACAAGGTACATACGAGTAATAAAAATTATGAAACTGATTTAAAAAAATCAGAATCTCTATTGGGGGGGAGAGAGACAGATTACTGTCCTAAAGAATATATTCTAAGTTCGAAGTAGTAAATATATATAGTACATAAAAATACTATATATTTTTAATACTCCTCTCGTGGTCCTTACTAACAAGTTTGGGGAACATATTACAAGTAAACAAAATTTTGATTCAAGACATGTACAAAAACACACTTACCCTTCGTTTCGTCGACCTTGGTGAGCATCCGCAAAAGTTACCTCACCAGCTTTACGAAATAGGTCTTTCAAATCCTACAACAAAAAAACGATATATTGATAGACAACTAGGATATATGATGGATAATTCTAGATCTAGCGGCACAAGCTAAAAGAAACAATGTCGCAATCGATAAAAAAATCATTAACCGAAATTTAATGTCGACAAGTTTCAGATAAAGCAAGGGTCACTAGACATAGAAAATAATAATTTATTTATTAATATGATAAACCTAGGAGCTAAGATGAATTTGTGGTACATGTAATCGTCACGCTGGAAATAGTGTACAGGACCACGTCTTCAGTTCACGATAGAGCCGTGGGGAGCAGGAATAACCGATAGCAACCATCCAACCGAATTAGTCATTTCACAACTACAGGATGTGCTACTCACGTTGCTTAGATATTCACCCCTGTACTGTTACCTTACTGATCAGGCCTATGAAGGTCACAGTGGAATGAATACATCTCACCAGTGTACTAATGGCGTAGTGGAATCGCACGGCATAATTTTGTTCGCGATTCCGGCCATATTGTCACGAACACTGGTTGATCAAGGATGCGCGACCCGTAGCAACGTATTTGAGCTTAACACCCGATCCCTTTGATGACAATGTACAACCCTGTTTGTTTCGAGCATTGATCACGGGTCCGCGTGCCACTCTTAAAACGACCATCCACGCGAGCATAGGGCTTTTTGAAACCATGGTTGCCGCTGAACGCGGAGCACAGCATTTATAAAAAGTAAAAAATTATGTTTTATTTATGTAAAACTATTATCAATTAATTAAGCACAATTTTATGAAATATATTATAAAATTTTATCTCTTAAACTCAAATATATGTTAGTTATTGAATGTTATAGATCTGAAAAAATTGTGTCATGTGTGACGATCTTTTACAATAAACAGAATCTTCTCCGAATGGCTTTATCAGGTGCTTAACATGTAGTCTTCACTACGCAGATGTTCAAACTGTGGATTCTTATTAACCCATAAGAACTTTTGCAAAGATCAAATCTCATAAACTACACAATATAATACGAAATATAGGGTATAACACAAACAACTGAAGTGAATAATTTAATAAAATCTGAAAGAAAATATCTTAATAAAAAACGATTATGTTAATATATAATATAAATTTTAAAGAAATATTATTAAATATATTATAGTTTGAC
The DNA here is from genome assembly GCA_034780395.1 of Vannuccia rotundouncinata. Lineage (NCBI taxonomy): Eukaryota > Metazoa > Platyhelminthes > Proseriata > Coelogynoporidae > Vannuccia > Vannuccia rotundouncinata. The sequence continues at coordinate 6,514 of JAUZNC010059359.1, forward strand.
AATTTGAAAAAAAACTAAATTATAGTCAGAGTTTATAAAAAACACAATACACAAAAAATACATTCGCGACCAATTAGAGAAGATTTAAAAAGAAATCTGAGCAATGTATTTGATAGTTAAGTAAAATATTTTAATATTAACAAAACTTTAATTATTAAAAATATATAATGCAGTTTTTAATAATCGATAAATTAAGTAGAGTAAACAGTACAAAAACTGTAACTATCAAATAAAATAACGAATTAAAATAAGTGGCGTAATGAAGAAATGCATATAACGCTGTTGTAGGAACTGCCATAATTGCAGTTATATTTGAATAATTATAATGAATTAAATATTTAAAAAATACAATGAAAGTATTTATCACCTGCCAGCTAACCCTTGAAGAGAGATTCTCTATGCGCACTCGATTATCCGTTCTCCAAGGAAGTCCGAATCTTGATCCACTAAATCATAAAAATAGGATGAAGTAAAATGTTCACGTCCTTAGCGATAATTTATAAAAAATAGTTATTGCATTTAAACAATGTATATTATTACTACCAAATTGTATAGTTAGACCCCCCCCCCCCCCCAATAAATGTAACATTATAAAAGCAACCAATACATTATATAATATTCGATCAAGTTAGATAAAAAACGTTTTAGGGATATTTAATTAATCAATGTTCTGTGTATCCTCATTATGACAATGTGTATTAACTAAAAGTTCGATTATGAGCACACAAAAAACATAATAGTAATACTTCTCAGCTTAAAAAAAATTGCACCTTATCTATAAGATATTCATGCCTTAAGATAAATTTTCGAGTTTTAATGCCAAACATAGTGATTAATTTTGCACTCAGAACAATCATTCATTAACACAGCTGCTGTCGTTTTGGAGGTGCCATGCATGTCTATTTCAGGAAACTACAAATGAAATTTACTTACCGGTCACGGTTATTGTCACGTCTGTTATCTCTACCACCACCACCGCGACTACGTCCACCAGGAGGCAACCGAGCATGCTCAATGATAACTCTGCTACCGGCTAAATCTTTTCCATTCAGATCATAAACAGCATCATCAGCATCCCTTTGGTCATCAAATTCTACAAAACCATATCCACTTTTCAGAAATACATCACGCAATCGTCCATAGTTTCTGAAGAATCGTTCAACTTCTCTTTCAGATGCACGGGATGGCAAGTTTCCTATGTAAACTCGTGACATCTAAAAATAAAAAATATATATTTGTAACATCACTGAACAATAATTTAATAGAACAACTTTATTTTTTAAGTACAGTCTACTCTAGATTAACGCATAAAATGTCTGGTTTATACAAAATGAGAAAAACTCTACAATACTTAGTTCATGTTAAGGGGATGTACTCTGAAGGTAGATTGCTGATCCACCACTTCTCACAATTGACACATCAAATTTTTGTTTAACAATATCTATAACATAATTATAGTTTTTTAGGGCTCAAAATCTGATATATATTGTATTAATGGTTGTTTAAATTGACAGAAATAAAACAAGTAACTGGACCAAGTGAATGTTGTTAGACTAGATTTATTCATTTAATAAACATAATATTGGCGATGAGACAAATGACGCAAGCACCATTAATAGAAAATCTCTCATTATCAGCTGGAAAGTATGTGGTAACTAAATGGTTACAATGGTTTTAGGCATTGTGTGGCAGTTTCTTTAAATTGGTCATTATTTTTTTCATGGACAACTTATTTTTAGAAACAATATTTCTAAAAAAACAGGAAAGTGTGGAAAATGGAAAATCAGGCTTCTGGTGTTTCTTATTTAGTTGCAGTCTCTAAAATAAACAGATTTCCAGTAGAAATCAGACATTTAGGAGCCCTGAATATCTATGTTATGCATCCATATAGGGTTACAGTTAGAAACCAATGCTAATCTTTCCTGCACAAAATAAAAAACCAATTCCAGTAAACCTGATTAGGGGCCAAAATTTTGCAGGATAAAAATAATTTCAATAAAAAAACTGACTAATTTGTTTTTATTAATATGAAGGAAATTGAAGGAATAAAATCTCAAAAAGATTTTTAAAAAATTATTACAACTTTGAAACCAAAATGAAATATTTATGTAAACCTAAATTTTAACTACCTTTATTCCACTCTAGATTAGATGTAATAACTCCAATTCTACTTTAAAATAGCTAATATAGCTTTAAAAACTCAGATTGCACTCTAAATAAGCTAACAGTGGAATCCCCTTCTAGATATTCTGCCATGGAATTAGAGTTATTTTTTAAACTAATCTAAAGTGGAATTGGAGTTATTTTAGCTTATTTACAGTACAATCTGAGTTTTTTAAGCTCAGGCCTCCCATGGGTAAAAGTTATCTTTTAAGGACTTTAGGACATTTTATAGCAAATTTTAGGCCATTTTAGAGCAAAATTTTAGATAGTTGATTATATTATTAAATATCTATATAAACCACATATTCCACAAATATACACATGGTTATTCAAAAAGAAAAAGCAGATTTATTAAACATAGATATCATTTAGAGCTAATAAATATCATGGGCTTTATCATTAGTCTCAGCATATTGAATGTTAATTGAATGATACATATCTGTTAAAACAACAATTAATATTATGGCTTGCATTTAATTGTTAAAAGTTCAATTTTATCAGTAAATTTCCACTTTCTCTTGATTCCCATTTCTATTACAGATCCAGGAGGATGTTCCAGAGATGCTATAAATGCGCTCAATGAGCCCCTCACTAAACTATTTTAATGAGGGCTCATAAAAGATGTTCAGAAAATGCACTCATTAAGCCATCATAATCAAAGCACTCATAAACACAGAATTCCCTCTTTACTATAAATGGAAAAATTTAAATTGAGCTTAACGTGTTTTGATTTGTGGAAACAAAATTGTTGTGTGTCTGCATTGATGGGACATACCTTGTGAAATCTGAATGCATGTGTATGTGAGAACACTCAATGTGTGTGTGTGTATGAGAAATTTCCAAGGAAGTGAATGCATGCCGTTAATATAACTGAAAGAATGAGTTAATGAGCACTTAACAAGGTGGTACCTGCCCTCATTAAACTTTAGCCAGTTTGATATTTTATGATGGATCTCTGGAATGCATACATAATGAGGGCTCAATAAAAGTATTGATTTTTAGTTCTCTGGAATGTTTACTTTTATGAGATGTCTCTCAAACACCCTCCTGCCTCCCTCACCTTCCCAGAATCCAAGGGCTTTGACAACAATGCTTTTTGTAACTTGTCATAGCCCTCTTTGATAGGTTGTTCTGCCACCAAAATCCCCTTTCTTTTGAGTTAATTCAAAAGCAATTGCTTCATGCTGCATCTTGGATTCTTCACATTTTTTTTGAGTTTTCTTGACCAGCTTCTATCAGTATTTTTTCTTGGTTTTGCATCAGTTTCTTGACTTGTAAATCACAGTGATATCATTGTTGTGATTGTGAAACAGAATCTAGCAACTTACTAGTTATGGGGAATTTATTAATTACACTCACCTGATTCAACTTGTGTTTCACATTAAACAAATGGTATCTTCATTTAGTCTGTCTCCATGAATGTCCAAAATAGCTTTGTTTATAGAAAATCCTTGTTTGGGTACAACCTTTCCATGAGATAGTGATAAAATACACTTCACCAAAGCTGTTAATTGAGGATATTTCATATTGCCATCAGGATTGCT
>JAUZNC010059360.1:0-10220 GCA_034780395.1 Vannuccia rotundouncinata
TAGTTTACGATAATTTTCACCAAATGGAGTCTCACGACGTTGATTATAAATTTTAGGGTTCCGTGGTTCACGATCATAAATATTCATGAACATGGCCATTTGTTGTGAATAATATTGATTTTAAATAACGTACTTGAAAAGTGAGTTTACTAAAAAGGTGAATCACTTTCTACCAACATTTTACTTCCAATTTAAGTATTTACTTGTGTTTTATTCATACCTATTGAAGAACTTTCTTTTTTAATAGAGTAAGAAGTTCTTACTTCTTGCTTATACTTTTTATTTCTTTCTTTTTACTTTTTTACTTCATCAGATTAAGAGCAAGTTCTTCTAAAATTGAAAGGAAGAAGTACTTACTTCTTTTATTCATCTTGCCCACTATACTCTCTCATTCATTTATTGATAATAATAATGATGCCAAATATAACATCAAAATATAACGCCATAAGTAACACCAAATATAACGCCAACATTAATTATTTTTTTAAATATCAGCGAATTCATAAATATAACGGCATAAATAACGCCATATGTAAATATTGGATTGTGAATGCTGTTAAATTGACGTTATTTTTTTAATGTGTAGCATTTGAGGGTAATAGCTGCAAGATTTATCACATTAATTCAATTTGTTTTTATCACAGAATGATAGAGTAAAAAGGGCAAAACATATAATAAATGTGGAATAAATCAAAATCTTTAAGATTGATTTCTGAAATATGTAAAAAATAGAGTTAACCGGTTCTCATACTACAGGCTTCAATTAGGCATAAAGTTATTGTAATATTGTGTATATAATATTATAAACAGTTCCATTAAACAGTTCGTTATCCTAAACATTTTAACTTTTTTGTTACACTTTTTTTGTAGTCTTTTTAACTAACATTTATTACTATCATGATATCTATGATTCTACCAATTATAACATGAGGCAGGGGAGTTCGTGACCTCCATTTGATTAGCTATATTTTATAAGCCGTTGTATTGTTTATTAATAATATGCCATTGGTCATACAAAATTTGTCTTTTCAAAACACTATAACAAATCATTAAAAATGTACTTATCTAAAATTGAACCCAGAATGTGCAGGTGACATAAAATTATTGAGACCATTATTATTATGATGGGTATAGCCACCAAAATTATTAGGATTAGATGACGAATTATTGAGAACTCAAGATATTGATTAAAATGGATTTTTACGTAATGGCGGCATAAAAATCAAAATTTTCAAAATTTCTCAAAAGTGATAAGGTGTCATCAACCGGATTCGGAATCAGCCTGATTTTCTGATATAGAAAGTGCAAAAAAACATTGTATATACTCTACTTCCAGGTTAAGCTAGTTGGCGGCCAGACTATATCGTCTATATAACTATTTCGCTAAAACGAATGAAATTCAAATAATTATAATATATGATTAAATGGAGAAAATTCTCGTTCACGATACACCAACCAATCAACGGTAAATGCCGACCTCCCAATCCTCTAATACTATATTATGGGTATTGCTTGCTGACAGATCTTCTCCATGCACTGACCTGTCTAAATGGGGCTGAGCTTCTACGTTCAGTTTATATGCTCATACAAATTGAATGTTAGGAATCAAAAGGAATTTAAACATTAATAACTAATTTTTTTCATTTTTCTTTTGATTATTTGTAGGCCTTAAAAATATGTATTTCACTATTTCTTTAATGTATTTAATTATTTTATGTGACTTAATTAGAAAATTAATTTAGAAAATATAACCTCTTTTGTTGTTCAATAATTTCCTCTTCTCTTTGCTACTTTTCTCTTCAGTAAGTTTTATCGGAAGCAGGATGACCAAATTCAAGCATTTGCCGACCTCTACACCGAAATACGCAAAATGGAACGGCCCACTTCTGCCTTACCACCCAACAAGTTGGCTTCGGGAGCCAATATCACCTCCATTCTCACCAAAACATCTCTCTTCCTTAATTTGGTAATTCTTTCACTATATAATTCTTAATATGTATTATTATAGCTTTGTTATTGTGATTATTTCTCAAGTAAATTCTGTGGCTACATTTTATGATAAAATTATTCATTTTTACACGATTTTGAGTGTGTGTAAAGCTGGACACCATTCTATTGTGTCTTAAATATTAAAAATGTATAACTCCACTCTTCGGAGTTGTAATCATTAGACACATGATTATGTCGATAATAATAATAATCACAATAAATAGTTGTTCACCAGTTCTCGTCTTTTCAAGGATATCAAAAAAAATATACCATTCAATCTGATGTTAAAATTCAGAATTGGAAACCAAAAAAATTGTCTCAAACCTAAATATTATGTTTTAGATACGCAGCCCAGCAATTTGCAACCTTAAATCTTACATTACTCGATCGAAATCATAGGATAAACATCATTTAACTATTTATACTAGTAAATTCGATTTACTTTTATAATTTAGCGTATGTTAACTCTTAATAAATATATTTTTATTTAATAATAAAATAAATTAATAATTATATTTTTCTAATAAATTATTTCGAATAGAGTAAACCTTGACGAGCGGTTTGCTCTTAATATCGACCAAAACGTTTGTACCGATTATTAGTCTGAGCGACATGCCTACCAAATGACTACTCGAGTTTATAGTAATGTAATACAGTCGATTGCAGTAGTGAATTAAGCTCGCTAGTTGATAGTAAAGACGCAATTTTATTTAAGCTGAAACTTTAGATTAAATCTAATTTTATTTTCTATGGCTAAAAACTTTTGTATATAGGTACCATTTAAATTCGAGTATTGGAGCGCATGTACATAAATTGATTAATCGGTGCGATTTTGGGGTTTTGGATAAACCGAATTGTTAAAAGGTGTTTTGTTAGAAATTTCATAGGGAGTCAGAAATCTTCAATTCACACTTTTATACCACTTTGAAATGCTTTTTAATCTGATATTTTATTTAGGCAGTTTTGCTGATTTCTGTATTAATTTACACTCGTGAGTTACACACTAACGAGTTTAAATATATTATTGGAATAATGAATCAATGTTGGAACTATACATAAAACTCTAAAATGACGACTCTTCTACAATCAACAGATCATACTGGTGGCTAAATCGGTGGCAGTGGCCCTCTCCGGATCGCTATCAATTATATCGGCCCTCCTGGACAGTTGTGTGGATCTGCTGTCGGGTGTTATTCTCTGGTGGGCCGCTAGAGCTGTTAAAAAGAGAAAAAGATATTCATATCCTCAAGGTGGGTCTGATATAAACCACTGTTCAAACTTTATTATCTTGCTTCAAAAGTTGGATCAGTTTCAATCAATTTATACAGCTAACAAGTTGTTTGTGACCATGAACTTTAGGTCGCACTCGTTTAGAGCCTGTATCAATCATAATTCTCTCGGTTGTCATGGGGGTGACCTCAATCCAAGTGGTTAAAGAAGCTATAGAGGTCATCGTTGATATGGCAACCAAGATGAAGAAGGGCCCGACTGTTGACAATGTCACAATTTCGCTGACCGTTTCTGTAGTTGGTGGGTGCACACTTATCTATTACAAACTTTTATTGCATTTGAGATGAATCCAAAATCATTGGTATCTATCTAGTCTTCACGTTATGTGGAGAGGAAATCATTAACCGAGTAAATATTTTCATTTACTCTCTGAATATCTTTGATAATATTAAGATTTCTATCTTACCCTATTTCAATATCATCCTTTGTTGTTGGTGTGAAACAAATGAGACAGAAAGGATTGTTGTTGTGTTGTAGAGTGCTGTCAAAAGTGCTCAAAACTAAATCTGTATAGTACTAAGTCTTGGTCTGTACCAAGTATTTTTATTAGGGTTAAAATAAACCAAACATAGTCTACACTTTTTAATTGGTTAACAATCGTAGCATTGATTGAAGAGTGATTTCCGGTGAATGACAGTAGCTAAATGTACTGTAGTTACTTGAGTTAAATCTCAAATGTTGGATTTTTATAAATCTGTGGATATTAATGTTTGGTTCTGTTGGTCTCTTTATAAATTTACTAAAGTTAAGAATCTATCATAAAAGAATTCGGATTGAATAATTAATATGAAAGAATTATTCTAATTGTTTTGAAAGTAATTATTAATCTTTAATTGATAAGCAGCAATGCTTCATATTCTAAAAATGCACGTGTAAGCAATACAAATTGATAAAACACTTCTGTATGACTGTTTTTCAAATTAAAACAACACTAATTTAATTAATGGTAAGTAAATGTCTGCATTAGACGATTAGACTATATAGTTAGTGTCTACATTCCTGACTGTGACTGGTAAATAAGTGTCCAATGTCCTTGTAGAACTGTCAGTTTACTGAGCTACAGTAGCTAACCGCATTTAGTGATTAGGAGAGGGGAGAGAGGCCATGTGACTGCTAAAGAACATTTTAGGAAAGTGCAAATGATTAAGTAGAGTTAGGAAGGTTTAGACATTGTTGAGGATGTTATATTTTATATTTAAAAGTATAGTGCCCAACATACTAAAACATAAAACCAAGCAGAATGACTATTACAAACAAACTTTTATTTTATTTTATTCAAAATATATTATTATAATATAAAATGAGTGAAACATATGTTCAAAATCAATAAATAGTGGAACAACATTTTGTACAATTTGCATAATTAATTTACATATTTATTGATTTTGAACAATTCACTCATTTTATATTATAATAATATATTTTGAATAAAATTAAAATACATTTTATAATAGTGATTCTGCATGCTTTTTAAAATATATTTTTAGCTCTACTTTTAAAGTATTCGAATTTTGGAGCATGAATGTCCATAAAAAATTGGTGCTTTTGTCCGACATGTAACAATAATTTTACTAAATACTTTTTTAACTGATATCTAATGAAAAATATCTATTAGATAAACGTAAATTTTATATTTTAACATTTAAAGATAACATCGTCAACATGAATTCCGGTTCATTCACCTTTTTCAAGTATTTAATAATATGTCAGAGATAAAATACTTGAAAAAGGTGAACGAACCTGAATTCATAGCGATGCTTATGTCATTGCATGCTAAAAGTTGTTGAATTAATATTCCACTTCAATCAAAAGGTTCATTATTTGTCGATTGTTGCCTAACATTTTTTCTTTACAGTGACTGATAAGATGTTTAATATTATAAATCTTACTATAGATGAGTACGCTCGAAGTGCTTAATTCCTACATTTTATTCCAAATCTGGAACCACTATAAGTATTAACGTAAAGAAAGTTAGATTTTTAAGTGGAGCAGATTGTTGAGTATAGATTCGAATGTCTTGAAAAGTTTGGGCAAGCATACCATCGTCAGCTTTGGAGATATGTAGATCCTTTTTATTTTGTTTAGGTAATTGTTATATTTGTTTGTGTTGTTTTAAGGATTTACTGTTATATAAACTGAACTTTTTAACTAAAACGGAAAAGTTGTAAATAGTTTGAATAGTTGATCTCTAATCTTTGAACCTTGAATAAAGTTGTTTTTATAGGAAGTGTTTTTTTATCATAATGTTGCAGTGATCAAATTCGTTATGTGGATGGTATGTTGGAAGATTGGAAACTCACCAAGCACCGATGCTCTTGCACAAGACCACAGAAACGATGTTCTCAGCAATATTATCGCCGTCATCTGCAGTACGATTAGCTCTAGAATTCGTGAGTATGCTCTCATCTTCAAGTGTAAATCATTTGTATCAAATTCAGCCCCCCTCTTCTATTTTCGCTGTCATTTTTTATTGAACAATTTGAGTACAATAAGCTCTCGTGACTTTTCCTAAAATGAAGTTTAAATACTTTTAGCGCAAAAAATTCGTCCATATACCCATGTGGATGATCATGAGTGCGGTTCCGTAACCATCACCCCAAGTATAAGCGAAATCGATTACATATACTCTGAGGGGTGGCTATTTGTGAATTATATTTTTTTGCTAAGACACAATAAATCACCAACACACTCTTTAATACTGAAATTATTATAGTAATAAAGTAATGTAATGTAAAATTAAAAAAAATATATTAAATTGATTTGATCAATATTGAAAAAAATAATTTTTTAAACGTTTTTTCAGTGTACTTAAAAATTTAAAATAGCTGTAATTTTTTTATTTTTTCATTCAATTTTTATTTTTTTGAAAAGTCATCTGTATATCAAATTGATTTATATAGGTGCTAATTTTCATCACTATATTACACTGCTAAAGTAGATTAAGCCCGGTATGGATAGGGTTAATTAATGCGAATACAAATTTTTCAACCTATTATAATAAATAATTTATTTTTTGTTTTACTATATTACTTATAAGTAGCATACCTTTTTATGTCATCATTTCTTACAATCATACTAATTAAAAAAAATTGACTTCAAACTTACAGCTTCTGTTGTTGGTCTTAAATACTTGGATCCAGTTGGGGCGATATTAATTGCTCTCTACATTATGTGGAGTTGGTGGAAAACTGGCTTGGGTAAGGGATTCGGACTTTTATTCCGTTATTTTTTTGTTTTAATAATTTTAATATTTTGGTGAATATTCTCCCAATAGTTACCTTATATTTTCCCAGACATGAATATTAACAAAGATCTTTTTTATAAATTTATAAATAATGTTATATTTTGTATTCTCTTCTAGATCACGCCTTTCTTTGTTTTTAACTGATTAATGTTGAAAAAACTCTACGAAATGATTTTTTATATGACGTTGATGTTGAACGAAAACTTCAGTCACAGAGTTATTTTCTGAGCTAAAAAATTCTGTTTAAGTCGGTATTCAAAGAAATAATCATGCATATGATTCTAATTTTCGAAATTAATTATGAAAATGGATTCCATTATTTTATGTGTTTCGCTTAAATTATTTTATGATTTGTAATAAAATAATTTTGAACGTGTCGACGACTTATTAATATAACAAATGTTCTTTTTAAAAATTAGAATCCTCGAATCTGTCTAGAACTAGATTTAAATAGTTTTTCATTATGATGTAAATGACACACACTATCGTGTTGTGTCTCTATTTGGGTATAATGTTTATTTTCAGTTAGAAACAGGTGGCGTCACTTCTAAATAACCCCTCATAATTATGATTCTAATAATATTAAGCTCTCATTATACCGCTAATTATATCGGCAATTTCGCGTGTTTTAACGTCGGCCAGCGCACCTTAACAATATCCTAATTCTTTTTAGTCAACTGGGGCACGTTTTTGAGTAAACATAAAAAAAACTCTCTCCTTTACTTCCCAACCTAGCTCTTGAAGAAACACGAAATTCCTTCTTGGCTGGTTTGCTCACCTGTGCAGACAACATGTTTGTGCTTTTTGTAGCATTCATTTTTTATGCTGATTAAATAGCGGAATTGTGAGTTGTCTTGAAAACTTGTGGAGCGAATTGTTGTCAATTTCACTTTGAAAGCTCGTCCCAACATTGTGTTGTTGCATTATTTATTAGTCTTCTTTTTAACTTGAGAGTATTTGTAACAAACAATTGAATCTGAAGTGAATTTTCAAGTTGAAAGGATTTAATATGACAGAGTTTGCGAAATATCGCCACAGTGAAAGTTTGAGTTTTAATTAATCTAATTATTTTGAAAGAGTTTGCTTATTTTCCTTTCTGATACAATTACACATTTCTTGTTGTTTTTTATTACAAATTATTTTAGTAGAATTTTCCCTCCAGGGTATCTTCTTTTAATATTTTAAACTTGTGAAAAAGACTAATTCATTAATCGACCATGAATCAACTATGAATGAAAAGGATAACATTATCTACATTTTAACACAGATTATAAATAGTTGCACTTTATGTTTTATGGAGCAAAACTCTAAAAAAATTAAATCATTCAATACATAACATTTTGTGACAGCTATGAATTATGGCAGTGATTAATATTTAATTCACACAACAATAATTATCACCCTGCACACACGAATTTTCCCTTTTTGAGTGGCACACAATAAATTTGAATATTGATAAAATGGAAGGCCACATTTATTTTGACATTATTAATTTATTGTCTTTCCTTTTTACATAAATAATTTCATAAATTCGTTCGAACAAACTCTTTATTTCGCTATAAAAATGTGTATTTCTCGAAGTGCTTAAATATTCAACTATAATATATGTACTCAGCATTATTTCTAATTTGCTTGAACACCAATGTTGTTTTGTTACGATAACAAAAATATTGTTGTTTCAAATAAAAATAGAATATTTATGCTAATTTTGGGCGACATTGACCTCCGGGTCTTTCATATGATGACTTTGTGACAATGATCATCAGTGATATTGTCTGGCCCGGAGGAAGCTTGGCTCAAACCAGCGCTCTCTGAGGATTGATGCAGTGCACAAAGACAAACAAGTTGAATTCACTCTGTCAGAGTTCAACTTATTCTGAGAGGATGACTTCAAAGTTTAAACATGAGAAAAAAGTTTTATTTTTCTCCAACATTCTCGAAAAGCATTTTCCATGCAAGGCTTCTGCAATTAGGAAGTGTTAATAACTTCTAAACATATAAGGCGTTAACTTGTTAGCCTTTTTTATTTATTGAGAATATTGAGTTGTTTTATTCAGCTTTGACATCACCATTTAGTTATTCAGTTTGTGATATATTATAATATTTATGTAGGAAGAAAACTAAAAAAGGACACTTTTCAAATTTATAGTGTTTTAGATAATGAAACGATTTAGAGAAGGTTAGTTAGACCATTCCTAGGATGACTCAACAATTCAGAAATGTTGGACTCTGAATAATTGACGTGGAAGAGGATGAACTTTGCAGGTTGGGAATAACCAACGAATATGTTTGGTTGGGTGCACAACAAAAAAAACATTATCTTAAATTTCCTTCTCGTCAGATAGCATTATGGGTATCTCGACCGAATTTAATAGCGCAGACTCCATTACTCTTGACTCTATTCATGATAATTATATTCTCCATAATCTTCGGGGGCATAAATAAGGTTTCTGTAATTATATCATTGACCCACTATTACCCCATGGAACATAGCTAGGTAATCTCTTGTCTGAAACATTTGTAAGCAGCAAAATGTTTTTATATATATTACGGGTTTTGCTACATTTATTACTTTTTGATAGTTGTTTTAAATATCTTTAATATTAAAGACCTTGACTGCTTAGTTGTTATCTGATTGTTTTTTGTAACAAAATAAGGATTTCTGTCGAATGGAAAAGTTGTAAAATTGGCTAGTGAAGTTGACTTGATCCATAATTCAGTGTCATTTTTATTGAGTTGAACTGTTTTCATTCACTTTTTTCATTGACTGTTCCTTCAAATTATTGACCTGTTGAAATATTACATTTAAAAAGTTCTTTATTGAGAAGCACTCTTATTTTTATTTTAGAACGTCCAATTTTATTCGTCATATAAATAACTTCTTCAACGTAATCAGCCTAGTTTGTTTTAAATAATGTATGTGCAACAATGACCATTAACCCATTTTAAGGCCCATAAGACTGATTAATGTTAAAATTATATTCGCACGCAAGTTGATAGCATAATCTTTTGATACAAGTCTTGTCATGAATTGCTAATTAAGTAAAGATTTATTATTTCGCTTCATCGTTTAAATTTGTGCAGTAAAAAAAAGCCTCATTATTTTGAGTACAAATTATAAGTCTGTCTTCAAACTGGAATTCGTCTTTGAACTGAAATATGTTTAAAATATAAGTTCTTTAACCAAATTAAACAGGAAAAGAAAATATCCTGTTTTCACGCGATTTATTTATTTATAATGTTCAATTATTTTAACCAAGCCGTCTATATTATATAACATTTTTGCATGCCTGCATGTCTGCATTATAACTTAAGAATATTTAAATGTTACTGACTCTTCATTTAACCAATATCAAATGAAAGAAAAATTAATTATCTCAGTATGTCAAACCGAATACCCTTGCAAAGCTTCCTTATACTCGCATCTATTAAACCGTACGAGTTTTCTCTAAATAAATAGACTCTTTAAACACGAATACAAACTAATGAAAATATACATTAATACTTTTTTATATTAATCCAGAACGAAAATTTGTTTTCATTTGTATTTATCTACATTCAGTCTAGGTAGGTCTGTAGTTTTGACAATACGAATGAGTGTTATACGTGACTACAGCTGCAGTTTTGACAATACGAATGAGTGTTATACGTGACTACAGCTGCAGTTTTGACAATACGAATGAGTGTTATACGTGAC
>JAUZNC010059361.1:0-10220 GCA_034780395.1 Vannuccia rotundouncinata
AATAGAATAGAATAGAATAGAATAGAATAGAATAGAATAGAATAGAATAGAATAGAATAGAATAGAATAGAATAGGATGGAATGGAATGGGAATTTTTAATTATTTTTATAGATAATTAATATGTACAAATTCTAACACAATGTATTATTAACAACTTTTTAAATTGTAACTATTTAAAAAAAATACCCGTTTTTGAAAATAATATCTTTACTTTATCCTGGGGTATTTTGTACCTGCTGCCATTTGAATCAATTGATCAGCGAAAATCTATATAAAATAAGAGTTTATTTTTACCAGCTGTCAAATATAAATAATGCTTCTAATTTTTCATCTCGAAAGAATATCTATTAACTCCTGACAAAAAATGACAATCTAACTGAAACGTTTTTAAAAACTTTTCACAAAGGAGTGATGGTCCATCTCCTTTTGACGTCTATTAAACGAACACACGAACAGACAACACAAATACAATCCTATCATCTCTGCAAAATTGTGGGAGCATAGGCAGACAGAGAGATGGAGATGCTGAAGAGAGGGATGAAGGGAGAGAGAAGGAGAAGGCAGTGAAGAAAACCAGCACAGCCGCACCTTATTGAAATCCTTTCCTATTCATTGAGAACTTAGGGGATGCTATAATAGCGAGCAATCGGAGTAAGCCGGGATATAGCCAATGCAACCTTGTTCCCACCTTGTCATATTTTTCCTAGCCAGCCAAAGAGAACGTCCACATACAGATCCTCTCGCTTTCCATTTGTCCTTTAAATTTTACTGCTTTCGCAACTACACATACACACAGTGGGAATCATTAGTACGCCAACAAGTTATCAAATACGATGCCTTACTACAGTCACTAGTGCAAGTCATCCTCCAGCCAAAGACGAGTCATTTATTATTTCCGATGCAATTTGAGGTGATTCCCCTCTTTTTATAGTTTCTTCACTTTGTCTAATTTCAGTGCTTGGGTTAACAAGGATTTAGTGAATTCTCGATAGAAAAAAGACGGGATAAAAGTACACAATTCTATTTTGATATTCGCCGCCCGATTCTTACAACTTTAAGAGGACAACGAGGTTTTACTACAATGAATTATAGAACAGATCAGACTGGACGCCAACACAATTTCAAATGTTACTATTTTGCAGTATTGCTTCAAAGGCAATTTAATTCCTCTAGAGCCGAATACATTTCCTCAGTAATCGTTTAATGTATCACTTATCAGTTTCATCTGTCAGTGTAGTCTACCCAATAGATGGAATTTACAAACTGTGGTTACCAGCTACAAAGTCATTAAGTAAATTGTGCCTATAAATTCGATGTTGAATCGGCGTTGACTTACGTGTAATAATAATTCTTATCGAATATTGTATTTCCAACTTACAATTTCGTCATCACCTCAACTGCAGTCCTCAATTCTTTGGAAACCGTACCGATATCACTCAACAACAATGTTTATCAGTTAACTCTTCAATTCACAGTTTCTGGATTGTATAAAAAGTTTTTGAACCAAAAAGGAGACCTGTTTTAAAGCTGACAAGATATGTGAGTGGTTTGGTTTTAAAATCAGTTCAGCATAGGCATTAAAAATCTCGTAAAAGTTTTTAATAAAAAATAGTATTCGTCCTGAAATATTTATTAATTTTATTCAGTGATACTTCAAAAATAGAATAATCAATAGAGTTATAAATAACTGTATAACAAATTTTTTCGTTTAATGTAGCTTTTACAGATCTAGTGCGGCTTACTCTAACCTGATTTTAGGATATAATAATTTATTTAATAATAAGCTAACCTCAAATTTAATTCAATTTATTTATAGTAATAAATAAATGTTACTCTGTGGCTTCTATAATGGCAACAATATATTTTAAAGAAAATTTCTTTACAATGAAAATGGATATATAATATCATTCCATAAAATTAGCGTGCCATTTGATCGAGCCGGTCGCAATAAGGCGCCATCTGAAATACGATAACATCGTTCCTAAGAGATCCCATTGCTCTTAAAATATTCAATTTGTTCTTTAATATAATTCCACTGAAAAGAAAACCTTTTTAACGGTTTAAACATAATTTTGTCTTGATATTTATATCTTTAAATTTAGTTAATATTTTGATTTATTTTATAAATAGTAAGGAACCCTATTAAATTTTTTTAGTTCTATTAGTTTTGCTTATAAATTAATTAACAAACAAATGGCTAGTTAGAGAAACTGTGTTGGCAAAAAGAACAACTTCAACGCAATGAAACACAATAGTTGTACACTTTTGTATTGTTATTACTGACACATACATTATTGATTTTACCATCCCTATTATTTCCAAAAATGATCAAAAAATCTGCAATTAGAATTAGGTAAAATCTTAGTCAAGTGTGTGTTTAGTTACCTGGGAAACGACATTGTCCTGGAAAACTATTAATATATAAACGTGTTTCGTCTATATTGATTTGCTTTTGTACCTTTTTTTTACTAATGCTCCTATAAAATATAGTGAGATATGGCTTTCTGAGCTTCTGATTTGCTACACTGTATAAATTGAAGTAACTCCCTATATATGATAAGGCATGAGTAAGTCCCAACAATTATTATCCTAGAATTAATTAGGGACACTATATCGTGAAAGGCGAAATCGTGAAATATAATTTCAGTGTTATAAGACAAACATTGTGAATAGTTAAGCTCAGAGTAGATTAAGTATATAACCAAATTCATGGATAGATTATATTTATTACCGCTAATAACCCATTTTGTCCATCGAATTTTGCATACTTGTATTTTACACATGATGTCATGTAAGCTATAAGGTCAGACAGTTTAAATTTTAAATACCTACGCTTTAGAAATATCGATTGGGCAACGCCTGTATAATACGCTTCAATAGGAAAGCAGTTGGATATTCGAAGCTATAGTTATTATTTATGCAAGTAATATTTTCCCACTGAAATCTACAAAATTATCTATTTAAGAAAAAAATAATTTCTCCGACAATCAATTAATTTGAAGTTACCAAAAATTTGACGGATGTTTGTTTGTGTTAATTTGACTTTCCAAATACTTCCCAGATTTCCTGTAAATATACCGAAGAGCCAGATATTTATCCAATTCATTCCCAATTCATTTAGAATTATTTGTTAATATCGTTTTCAGCAGACAAAACCGAAATTTGACCTTTCTATTTATACTGAAGTGTGTTTAAATAATAAACAGCTTAATTTGCGCAGTTTAAAATAGAGAAATAAATATTTCCAATTATTAAAAAATTCTCATTTTACTGCGTTTTTGGGAAAACTGTTACATTATATTTTTAGATTTCTAGTTTGGTTTACCTCCTAATTTTAAATAATTAAGGAGAATAAATGCGACCTGTAAATGCTTCATTGAGGGTTAGGGTTCCAGTCAAAATATAGTGATTATCTGTAATTGGATGAAACCAACAGAACATGTTGCATTATTAAAAGTTTCATAAAAAACGTTCAATTTTGCGATTGAAAATTGTATAGAATACTTTATGTACTTTATGTTTTCTTAAATGTTAAAAAAAATATTTCATATTTGTTTTATTTTGGTTGTAAAAATATTTCCTAAATATAGATGATGTCTGTTGACTTTGGCTACTTAAAGTTAGTCTAATTAGTTAAAAATAAAAGTAATAATTGTTTACAATAGATTAAAAATAATTGACATTAGACTAATTGCACACTTAAAATTCATTTACATTTGCACAGTAATTAATATTATCTTCTTAACTTATTACATGATAAGCTGTTCAAATAATCAATGGATTTCATGGCCCTATTTTAATAAAAAATAAATTCACAAAAGTTATTGTGTTAGATAGAAAATTTCAAAAAATTTATTTGTAATATGAATTTTTATTTATATATCTTCACCATTTGGGGCTACAACCGTCCTAAATATCAATAATTGATTTCATAATTTTTTTGAATTTGTCGTTAATGTGTTAATGAAAAATGGAGTAATTGTTAAGATTTATAGCCCCTCCCTCCAAATGTTAGTGTACATTATGCCGAATCATATTATATATTAATTTTTTTACTGTTACAACAAGTTACGAATACTAGTTACTAAAAACTATTATAAGTATAACAAGTTACAATTTAAGTCATTTTCTTTAATTTTTTAAAAAAAATAGTTTAAATATAATGATATAAAAAAATTATCAATAATGTATATTGTTTTTTTCAATAAATAGTTCAGAATTTTACGCCTCAGAAAAAAATCTTGCTTCTAGTTCTGCAAAGCATTAGGACATTTCGCTGTTTATGTACTACTCATTCGAGTTTCAACATATTTAACCACTCCATTATTCTATCCAACATGACAGCCTCTTTGATCACGCAGAGTGCGGTTTCGCTGCCATGGATTCGGCCTTCTTCGCCGGCCTCAGTAAGTTCAAGTTCGACGCCGGAAAGTTCCGCGGGGACGACGACTTCTCGGACCGGTTCAGTCACACAGTGACCACTCTGCTCCTCGTTCTCTTCACTTTAGTCATCTCCGCTCGGCAGTATATCGGCAAGCCGATCGCCTGTTGGACGCCAACCGAATTCACACGGGCCCAAGAGGAGTACGCGGAGTCCGTGTGCTGGGTCACTAGTACCTATTTCATCCCGACAAGGACCAAAACTGTACCAGAGAATGTGAAGGACCGGGATGATAAGAAGTTACTGTATTATCAGTGGATTCCGTTTATTCTCATGATTCAGGCCTTCCTCTTCAATGTGCCCTGCATTATTTGGAGGATTTTCAATTGGCAGACTGGAATTCATGTAAGTCGTTCTCAAATATTCGTTATAGAAGAATTAATTAGTTTATGTTAACTTTAATACTCATATCAAAAAACATAATTAATTTTCAAATTGCTATTTTTGGATATGGCGTTGTGGATATTTTGAAACCAAATTTCATTGCAATATTGACTTTAACAGAATACTATAATCATCTTGAAATTACAAAATTAATTTCTTGCTAGAATGAAAAACACATTTAACTTTTTTTCTTTCAATGAGAAAATGCAAAACTATTTATAAATACAATTTTTTTTAATGATTGAAATTATAATCCAATTGCTTTTCAATATAAAAAAAGTTTAATTAAAGTATTTATTTTTGATAAAATAATATTTTATACACACACTATTTTTATTTAATTATGAATTTTGTCTCCTCAAATGACAATAGAAATTAATTTACCCTACTCTAGTAAATTATTTATGTTGATATGGAAAAAGCTAGCGATTATTGGACTCTAATTGACAGCTGGTGGGAGATGAAGAAATTGATTCCGTTAATCAATTGGCTTTAAGAAATGAAGCCTTTATTATCGAAGGTGAAACACAAATAAAATGGAAGCTAATTTTATAGGATAGTGATCCCCTTTTTATATAGAAGGAAAAATGTCAATAAAATTCTGTTCTTGAGCGGATACGGCACCGTGAACGATTTAAACATTTCCCTTTCATACACTATCCATTGAACATTTCATTAATTTTATGTTTTGAAAACTTGTCCAATCTATAAACTTTAAAAATGAAATCAGTAGTTAAACTTTAAAACTTTTAAGAATGCATTTAATACGAGTGAATAGTATTTAAAATTAAAAATAAGAGCCAGAAAAAAATCCACAGAATCAAAATTTATATTTAGTATATATAAGACACCTGGTTTAGACAATCAACTATAATTCATCAAATATATAAGTTATCAAGTTAGAGTAATAAAATTGTGTGTTTTTTAAATTAATTTAATGTGCTCGATAATGACCTTGAGTTGATAGATTTTTTGCTGTGACTTTTTAAATTATTTTTTTACTGTTTAACGTAATATACTATTTTTATTGATTTGAATAATTTAAAGTCACCTTCCATAATGTAAAATGTCTTCATTTATTTGTGAAATTTAAAATAGGTATAATTTATTGTTATAGATATACGATCTTATATACGCAAAAGCTGAAAATGTTATTTATTAAAACGAATTTTAGACAAAAGTTTATATTTTAAAGTGGATGTTTATACTCTGAACTTTTTGACAACTTATGAAGATCATGTTGAAATTATTATTTTAAAATATCAAATCAAGAAATAAAAAGGACTCGAACCTTTTCTGTTAGCTTGTTATATTTATAACGAGAAACAAGTTATTAAAAAAATTTATTGATTTACTTGAAAACACAAAGTTGTTAAAAAATGTGAACAGTTTCTTGCATTTTTCCCCAGGGGTTCAGATTGATAATCAGGAAACAAAATAAAAAGATAAACGGAAAGGCTTTAGATAATGGTCAACTAACTGCAACAGACAGAAGATACAATGAATTAATTCAGATTATTATCCGATGCAATTATCACTAATAAGTCTTTTCTCAATATTGAAATAAATTAAAAGATTTTTTTAAATTTCCTGTCTAAAAGCCATTACGAGGATTATATAACGCAAATTGAATAAATAAATTAACTGAAAATTCCGCATTTATTTTCATTGATAATTACATTTTGAACCTATAAGATATAAACTTAATTATTGCAGTTGAAACTTATATAGCTTATGAAGTCAGAAAATGATTTTACAAAATATTACAGGTCTTCTAAAAGAGTATTTTCAGAAACCTTGACCACAAACTCAAGGTCTAAAGCATATCTCTGTATATAATATAAAAGATAATAATAATATATAGCCTAACCGGTCAAAAATATCTATTTTTAATAAATTTGCAACGTTTTTTCTATGATTCTAGGCATGTTTATAGAAAATGAAGATATATATATATATATATATATATATTTTAATTTGAGTTTATGATTAAATTTTCGAACTTTGTTTATATGTAGTGAATGTAGTGAAGAGTGCTAAACAATATGATGATGCTTGGAAATTATTCATTGATTATATGCCGACATTCATGATGGTACGTAGAATATAACCAGAAGAATCCAATTAGCAACAATATTCTAATTATTTAAAAAATACAATATATATATATAATGGAATATAATATGTTATCTATGTGGAGTATGAACTCTATCCAAATGTTATCTTGAAAGAAAATGCAAATATTTCCCCATTCGCATCCGTGTCAAAAACTCATGTCTCGAATTATAGCGACATTATTATTAAATTTTACTCAAATTTGTTTTTAAAATCATTTTAATATAATTAATTAATTTTAACTATAATGTTTCGAATTGTAGCAACATTATTGTTAACTTTTAATCAAATTTGATATAAAATCATGTTAATACAGTTAATTTTCAAAAATATAATAATTAATTTTTAATACTGTTTCGTAATTTTTCCATGTAGACCAAACCATAATAAGCTAATGCTTTTATGGTTCAATAAATTACCATAGTTTTAATATTTAAATATTTGTTTGGTTATTTTAAAATAATGACATCACACTCAAATTTGAAAATGTATGTAGACATATTCAGTAAATAAATTATTCATTGGAATATTATAATACTTTTCTAACATTATAATACTATAATACTAAATAAATATACTATCGGGATATCATTTTTTAGAAAAAAGCCTTTGTTGAATTACTGTTTACATCAAGTCAATATGTTGTGAGTCAAACATTCAAAGGTTTGCAGGTTTTCGAAGTTATTGTATTAATATTGCGTAGTTATCAGCTAAATATAGGATATAGTTAACACAAATTTAATGTACAAAGAGTAAAAAATTAGTTATTATTTGTAATTTATGAATAATTTTGGCCATCTTTGTATACTTACTTTAATCATTCATAAGCACTTGAACTTAGAAAGCATTAATGTTCATATTTTATATTTTAACTTTGCGTATTTACCAAAAAATTTACGTATTTACCAAAAATTTGCGTATTTACCAAAAAATCATACCTTTTTATATATCACGTGTTCCGTTTTGTTGGAGGTATAAAACTAAATAATTAATATGAATTCATAAATTCAGTGCCTTATTTATCCGTATATAGAGGTTTTATCCCTCATTTGAATCAATACGCTTTTCTCTTATTTCGCTTCAAGTTGTTTTTAACTGTTATCGACTTTGAAAAGGAGTTCATATATTTATTTTCTTCTTGGTAAAACATGTGTTTGATAAGAAGAGAATCTACATAGCTTCCTCTATATAGAATCTTTTCATATGTTTGTTCCGTTTAAATGAAATTGTGACTAAATGAAAACAACTGGATTACGTTATAAAAACATAATCGATAACTGATAAAGAGGTGGAATATCTATGTACATATCCGTAAATATTCCCCTATTTAGAGTATCTATTGTATATATACATCCTTTAATGAGAATATTACATCTTCTAAAATATTCTAAATAACAGTTATTGATTTCTTCTGGGTTTTTCTGAAGAATATTTTAATTGTCTTTCTTATTGTCGTGAATGAGTGAGACAATTTGTTAATTGTTGCTAATATATTTTGACCTCATAAGATATCCAGCCAAAGCGAGAGTTAATGGAAAATGACTGAAACATCCTATATTTATTTGAGTCTGTTTTCCAACAAAAATTCTATAATTCTTTAATTATTGATGGTCATATAGTTGCTTAACCTTTTTTTACCATTATAATAACTCAATTTAACCCAATATTGGGCCTAGCCTGTCTATTGTCAAATATTTATGACACTAAGTAAATTATTAAATTATAATAGTACAGACATATTTCATAGTTAAAAGCTGGCATATAAAATTAAATTTGGATATAAAAATGTTAAACATATATATTATATATATATTGAAATAACGTCATTCTATTTTTGGAAATTTCTTAATTTAAGACAGTGGCTGGTTATTTTTTTAATGAAAAAAAATAATAATTTAAGACAGTAATGTAAAAACTTTTATTATTAAAGATTCTTACTAAATTACAATTTCACGCATCGAAAACAAACCACAAGTAAAAATAAATACTATATGCAGAGCCTATTCTATAAATACAATATTGTTCTCTAAGAATATTTTTTTATCAACATTTACATCAAATTCAGAGAAAGGCTTATTTATAGGCATTAAAATTAAGTTGATATTTTTACAAAAGCAAACTTCGCCTTCTTTTTATAAGGCAGTTCTTTCGCTCTAAGACTATTTAGTAATAACTCCGCGGTCTCCTTCACGCTTCGTTGGAAGGTTATGCAGTCTCTGGGAAGTTTCTCCAGATTCGTTAGTGTGTATGTATAATATTCTCTATGTTACACATTTACTCTCCCGGGATGAATTAAATTGAGAAGCATCCCAATTGATCAACCAACAGTGTGTTCAAATCCCGCGCTCCTCCTCCCTTTAGCTGCTTCGTGTAAAGCTGGCATAAATCGGCGGTTACAACGGAACGGATAGATGGGGAGCAAGCCCGGGTGCGGGAAGTAGGGCTGAGGCTCAATCGTTGCCAAGAAATTTGAGAATGGAGTAGGAACACGACCCTCTTGATCTGTTAGGTGCTTTCTTCCCTATCAGCTTTTTCCAAACCGGGACTGATGCGATTGAGGATGTTGGTGGGAAGCATGCTTGCCGGAGTACTATGGTTAATTACCTCCTTCGACATGGTCTTAGACTCAGTCGCATTGTAGATCAACCATAAACAGTTCAATTGCATCTCTGTCTCACAAGTGTGTTTTAATCTTCTTCTCTTTCTCTCTTGGTCGGGATTCTCTCCCTCCTCAAGTGGATGCTTCGTAGTCATTAGTATCTTTTCATACTGGGGTCGTTCCTTATACTCTATCCTTATGTCTATCCTTAGATTCCTGACAAATTTGTTTAGCCTGCAGCCTCGATGAAATGGAAGGAATTAGCTATAAATTAGTCAACTTGATTTAAGGTTTCTGATAGAAGGAGGGGATATATATATATATAGTCCATAATGCTAAACAACGTATTAAAATGCATATAGGTTTTTAAAATAATAATGATAGCTTTATTTATAAATATTTATATATATATATATAATTTGTTTATCTCACAAAAAACATTACAGTTATTGAAATGTTTACTAAATATTTATTTGTATCATCATTTCTATAGAATTGATGATAAAAATAAATAAATACATAGTGCTTCATAACATTTGACCTTAAGATAAGTAAAACTAAATAAAATGGCACCTACCATATTTTAAAAAGCATGCAAGATTCAAGTAAAGTAAAGTAAAGTAAAGTAAAGTAAAGTAAAGTAAAGTAAAGTAAAGTAAAGTAAAGTAAAGTAAAGTAAA
>JAUZNC010059362.1:0-46059 GCA_034780395.1 Vannuccia rotundouncinata
ATAGTGATTGTAAACATTTTAGAGTGATATCTCCATTTTAATAGTGATATCATGCATGAACCTCTTGGTCCGCCATACTATAACAATTTTATTGTTTAGTAATACACTATCAGTCTAAGTACTCTCCAATTATTGTCTATATACAAGAATATCTATTTTTTCTGTAAAATTTCTATGTGTTTATTGTGTTTATATGAATTTAGACTAATTTAATCTGATTTAAAAATTATTTTACAAACACAATTTTATTTTTGTTTCATAGTTTAAACATTTTGGAAAAATTCTGCGCGCAGTCAATAATATTACAAACAAATGTCTGACACGAGAAGCGATGCCATTAGGTTCACTTCCTCAGGTGTCCGAAATATTTCCAAAGTTAACGGTATATTTCGAGCCAATTTCAAATATGTAATTTAAACAAAAATTGTTCAGTTTTAAAAGAAACAATTTATAAGAAATAAATAGGTTATACGGATTTTGTTTATTATCTTATATACCTATATATCTATTTTTAGATTATGACTCCACAGGAAAAAATGTTAAAAATTAAGGTAAGTTATTGCTCAATTCAATATTTTATTCAATTCATGAATTCGACTATTTTTTGTTGAAGTCTTCCGATTTAAATTTTATAGAATATTTGATTATAATCAGTATGAAGTAGGAGACTAAAATATATAAGAGGATATACTAGTATAATTCCATAAACTGGAAGTAAAATCGGTATGAATTTCTTAAAATACAGTACAACGCAGTCAAATTTGCGAAATCCGGATAACACAAGAATTTGGAAGTACAGAATATTATACGTGGTACTTTTGTAATATGAAATATGTTCTATAGGGTTAAATAAAAGTAGAGTATAAATCCATAGTTGTTGACAATTTTTTTTTATAGTTTACAGTTTCTTGTTTTAGAAATTTGTTTGTTTGTTTGTACGAAGTATAAACCAAACCATTTTCTTATATTTACTGAAGAAAACTGTTTTAGATTTACTGTTACTATGTATAGGTTGAATATATATTTTTGTCAACAATTTTTAGACCCAGAGCATAATTAATTATGATTTTTAGAGCAAAAGATATATTTTTATTGTTTAAATTATAGTCTAACGAACGCACCGAAAAACGTTATGTCGCTTCCTTTTGTATTTATATATATAGCTCGCTTTGGGCCAGTGTGGCACTGATTATTATTATTATATAAATCGGAAACGTATATATTTCATTTGGGATTGTTGATTAAATTATAAAATAATTGAAACATTATTTTTTGAAAAGGTCGTTTTAAAATTATATGAGGTGAGCTATAAAAAATTACAAAATATTTAATAAAAATTAAAAAATTAAATATGACAATTTTGAATGGTAATTGAAATAAACACCTATTTGAAAAATAGTATTGATGTTATTGATAATTAATTAGGTGTTAAATCTTTTAAATATACAAATTTAGTCACATGAAGTATTAGTTTTAATAATATATTTTTGTTTTGAAATACATTAAAATTAGTTCATTCAATAATTTGTTTTTTACTTTCGTTGTACATAGGATTATCTGAATGACTTAAAAAAAATTGCTTCTTCTATTGGGGACGAACTTAGACCAGTGATGCCAAGTGAAGCTAGTTATGCCAAAATACTATCCTCGCCACGGCCATTCGAAATTTTTGATTCGTCGTCTGACATAAAAAATAAATAATTAGTATTTACAATTGTTTTTCATCTGTATAATATGGGTACTATAAACATATTTTTAATATAAAAAATAAGTGATGTATTTTTGATAATTTTCCACTAAGTTCCTAATACATTTTCTGTACATTATTGATAATCCTTATATTATGTATGATAGTGTAGTAATGTAATATATAATTTGTTAATAATAAATATAAATTATTATGGATACCTATAATGACGAATTTCTGGTTAAAGGATTTCATTTGGTTTCAAAGACGTTCGTAATATGTAAATGTACTAAAAAAACATCTATTATAAAGATCTTCAAGATACAAACTAGGACAACGAATACCAGCTAGACGCTCACCTATATAACGCTTTTAGTGTTAATTTAGCCAAGAGACCGATTTTTTTCTCAATAAAAAATTTAGACAATATAATCACCATACATTTAGAACTTTTTAACTTTCATATATAGATCAGTTTTACACTATCAAGGAATTATTATTCATGATCCGAATTTAACAATTAATGTACAATTTAATATATGAACGTATTTGAAGTTCTGCGTAATAATAATGATCATATTTGTGAAATAAAATATGTTATAATATATACGAAGATTCAAAAGTTCATAATGAATTGTTTCTTATATTATCTAAATCTTTTTCTTGTGGA
Source organism: Vannuccia rotundouncinata (assembly GCA_034780395.1). NCBI lineage: Eukaryota > Metazoa > Platyhelminthes > Proseriata > Coelogynoporidae > Vannuccia > Vannuccia rotundouncinata. Next base: position 2,358 of record JAUZNC010059362.1, read on the forward strand.
AAAATAATCGGCCTCTTGGCTAAATTAACACTGAAAGCGTAGTTGAGCGTCCACGGGTATTCACGTATAAGTCTTCGTATACAAACTATTAATTAACTTCAAAATTTAAATTACCTTGACATTAGGCTGTTGACGGATAGAATGATGTCATAGCGTTTCGCATAATTGCGTTTCGCCTAATAAGTAAAAATAGCGTTTCGCATAAAAAAGGTTATATAAAAAATTATATAAAATAGGTGTTCATAAAATAAACAGATAAAATCATACAGTAAATAATTGTTACAATTAAACAATTGACCACCTCTCTTGCTTTCTACAAACGTTGCTCGTACAGCCATGCTTAAGATACTTAGGCACTATGAGCTATATCTTATATACTATAATACTATATTGGAGGTAATCATGTCAACAACAGCATGAACTATGAACTATTGATAATGAATCATGCTCATAATCATATTTCATGCTGTCTTAACTGAATGGGTAATAATAAAGTAGTGTATATTCACTATTAGATGAATAGAGTTTATCTGGTAAATCAATTTTATGTGAAATGCAACAAGGTAATTATGTCAAACACAACACTTTCCACTTCATGGAGTATTACGCAATAATAGTCAGTTAATAATGATTATGTGAAACGCAATTCGGCGAAACACTACGTAGCCGATAGAACACCCTCGATTACTTCTACAAATTCAGTTGGACATTCTTAGGAATAATTTTCTTTTATAAATTTAATAATCGTCTCACATAGTATGACCTAATAAAAAATAACTACGTATTCCAATTAATTCCGCAACAATTGAAAAAACGAGGAGTATTGTATCACACTTGCTTTTAGTAATTTTTGTTTCTAATTAATTTTTCAAAATAGATAACAAAGTGATAAATTCTTTATAGAAACTAATGAACTATTTGATACAATGATTACTATAATTAAATCTATGAGGATCATAAGGTAATTAAGGAGGAAATTGTCTTAAGATCACAATTATGGGTATAATTACTAAAAAAGACCAAAGAGTACCGAACAAAATTTTTTTTATTGGGTGTTTAGCTTGCTATTATTTTGGTAAAATGCTAATCTTATTATTTTAGCATTGCCAATTTTCTACTGAATAATGTTAATTTTTTTGTAAATTTATATTAATGATACCTAAAATTCGGACTAACTATTGATTATAATATTCAAAAAAATGAGAATTCCGAGGGTATAATCCAAAAACGATTTTAGAAAGCAACTATTAATATAACTATAGTTTATGGATGCTACACTGCTAAAAAACGGTTTTGTATTTTGTAATTTTACAAAACTTAATTTGTTATCGACTTTTATGTAATTTTACTGTATATCGATTAATATCGTTAGTTATTATATAGCAAGTAAAATAATTATTTTCTGTCAAAAAGAAATGTAGACTGACAAACAACTTTTAGTGTATTTTATTTAGTCTATACCTATTAAAAAATTTATTTGGGAAATTAGATTTCATCGTAAGCATAAATAGTTAGTTAATTATTATGCAGGGTTTTCCGAATTAATGGGACTCAATTAAAATATTTATAATGCAATACACGAATGAATGTTGTAATAAACTATTATTAATATTGTCTATATACCTTCGGCTTCCAAACCAAACAAGTCCAAACGAGAAAAATATATATTTATTACAAACTAAGGAGATATTCAAAATGGTTATAATATGTATAATTGCCATTCTTCCTAATTCAATCACTTTTCACAATATCCATTAGTAGTATGGGATACGTATAGCTAACTCAAAGGATCCTGTGTTTAAACAAAGACCCCGCCCTCCCCCAGCTTCATTAGTTAAATTTTTCGCACTTTTACGTTACATTTGAAAATGTAGGTTTATTTACACAAATGATTCCATTAGAAAGATAACAGAAACTGTAAAATAACATTACAAAATAGCGATGAAAAACGCCCAGGTATTTTTTTGAAATTTTAATGTAAAGGATAGGAGGAAAATTTGATTCTGAACTCCGATAGCGCCGTTATATTAACATAACCTGGTTATTATTTGGAAGAAATTACAGTTCTCTTGGTCATATTAACCGAATTGGTTTAAGTTAATCGAGAATCCATTTTAAGCCTAACATAATCTGAGTCGCTTTCATGTTTTGGGTTATGATAACAGGGTTGTTTAATATAACCGTAAAAATTTGAATATTATTGAATCATAAACAACCGAGAGCTGCCGTTATGTTTAATATAACCGAACTAGGTTATATTTCGGTTATCATTATTATGGACTGCCCTAAGGCTGTCGGGCCTGTACCTCTGTACCACTCATTTAATGTCAGTGACTCAGCCTTAGCATTGTCCAGATTGTGCTTTCTCATTCTCCCACTAGTGAAGATTCGCTTTCGCTTATAAGATACTGGTTTGTTTGATTTTACATTGTACAAGGGTCTTGCATTTCATTTGAAGAATGGAGTTCTCCCAGGATATCTTGCAGATGATATAGGTATTGAAAGATTTCATAGCTTCATCTATGAACGAGATGTAGGTACATATTATCTAAATCAATTTCCCTAGATAGTTGCTTAAACTATCTAATGTATTCACATCTTTTACATGTATAATATGTTTATTAAAAAACTAAAATTTTCATGCCTCATTCCATAATTATAATAGCTAACACTTAAAATGCATACAACATTATTTGGTTTATGTACCATTTACTTTCGACAATTTCTCTTAAGTTTAATTAATTACTTTATAATTATTTAAGTAAAAATTTGGGTAAAATGTCAAGTTATAAATGATATAAAAGAATTTGTTGGATAAAATAGGATCGTAATAAGGACTTGAATTGTTATATTATAGGTTCAGAAATTTGTTTAAAAATTCGCAATAATTGTTCTATTTTTTGTTATATACGTTAGATTTCAATACTTAAATGATACTTTATAACTATAGGGGGAACAATATTTTTTTAAAGATATATTATATATAAATACAAGATTAAGTAATATTATATACAAAATGTGACAGAATAATAAACATGTAGAAACAAATTATATTTATACTATATTACTTAATTGATAATACTATAGATATAGGTACTATAATAGATAATTAATGTACACTTTATAGAATAACAACTACATCTTTTCATAGGATACAGTTTGGCCACACTCTTCACATGTTTTACTGTACATATCAGTGTCTTCAGAGTATATTTCTTCTCCATAAGCGTGAACATGTTCTTCATTTTTCTTTTGATACAAACTACTTCGAACCTTCATTCGGAGCTCTAAAAAGTAGGATGCGAACAACCATTAATTCATATACTAATAATAAACTTTAAATTAAAATTACGGTAAACTAAATAACTATACTGTCGATGAGTATGACATTAGAATTTGATAATAGAATTAATTCATTAACTTTACAAAATGATTAAAAACCTTTCTTAAAATTCCTGTGATTTACCTTTCATGCCTTTATTGTACTTCTTTTCTCGAGCAGCATCCTTTTTCTCTCCTCTACGTTCTCTCTCTTCCTCAAGTCCCCTCTCACTATCCCACACATCTAAACAGCGTTGGGCAACCTGTCCTTCTAGGTAAAGGCGCATATCACCCCATCGTGAGTTGTGCGGGTTCTTGCGGAGTAAAAATTTCAGTGGTGGCTCCCTTTTGTCTAGGTCCACATCGGTGAGGAGATATTCAGTCTTGGCAGAAGAGCGAGTGATTAGTCGGTGACTTTCTGAGTTGTCACTAAAATAGTTGAGATACAGAATGGATTAATAGAAATTTAGATTGCGCGATATTCTAATGTTTGTACGATTACATTTTAATACTCGTCACTTTAATGTTATTATTATAGGAACTAAATAATAATATAGTAAAAATAAATTTCTTTTAAAACATTTTTAGAATATCCTGGAGGACTTTAGACTGGCCCACCTCTAAAAAGAAACATAATAGCGATACCAACACCAAATTTCAGAGTAACAATAAACCCATTTAATCCTAATAATCCCCGAATCCCATTTAAAGTTCACATACCGACAGTTGTCACAAACCGGAAGGTCGAACTTGCTAAAAAGAAAGGAATCATTGAAAGATTTGTTGCACTCCTGACATACGAGATCATTTGGGTCGGCCAGCGGAGCTGCTGGATGTGATAAACGGGTCATTCCTAGTGCTGTATCCTTTGCGGTTTTTGACGAAGAAGCCACTAGAGGGTCACTTTCCAAGTCAAGGAGAAACCCTCCCCCAGTGTCGACTACTTTTCGTACTTTAGCTTTAACCCCATCGATGGTTGGTGGGATGTTGCTAATAGGGAGTAAAATGCGAATGGTTAGTTGAAAAATAACGTGTATTAAAATATCTATTTTTAGAAAAAAAATTATTTTGAATATTTTTTTACAAAATTTCTACTATCCTTACAATAATTGTCAGGTAAATTTTAAGTGTAAATTCATTGAAGCAAAAATACACATTTACTTACCTGCTATTTTCAACAATTTTTGCCTGTCTGAGACTTATAGCCTTTTGTTTATTGCGTTCAATTTGTGCTTTTTGTAAAACACTTAATATTTTTGAGGTTACTCCAGATTCAGCCTTATCCATTGATTTTAAAATGCCTAGAAATGAATAAATTTCATGAGAACAACACTCCACATGGTTTGATCAATTTTAAAAAACAAATTTTTATGGAAATGTTTTAATAAATAGACTAAAAGTAGAGTGGATAGGATTGCAGGGACCACGGACCATGTTAATGCATGGGGGCTGACTTGAAATTAGGCACCCATACATTTACGAGTTATTATTTTATTACAGAATTAGTAATTGTATTGTAGAGAAAGACGAATCACATAAACATATACAGTCGTGGTAAAACAAAATGTAAAATGTCTTTATTTGCACTGAAAGATAATTTAGAAGTAAAACAATTAGTCATATTAATATTTTGTAATATGACCTTTTGCTTCTAGGCAAGATTCACGTCAAGCAGGCATGGAATGAACCAATTTATTTGGATGCTCTGGTGTAATGTGCTGTGTCCATACAAGCTTAATTTTGTTTTTTAATTTAGGTTACCAATAGCGATTGGATGTTCAACAATTTTCAATGGGTTCGAATTGGCTCGCCAGATTTCTCTCAAACATTAACAACATCCAAATATAACTGCATCTATTACATGTACATCCAACTACAAATGATAACATATATTATCATAGCTTAACACATTATATTATACATATTAACTATAACAGAACCAAATGTTTTGCAATTGAAAATGAGAAAACTTATGCTTTGCAATTAAGGACACATTGTTATCAATACTAATGTTTTTTATAAAAGCTGTACCAAAGCTTTTGCACTGATTTTCATTACAGACAATAAACTGATCTAAAATCTGTCTCATGGGTATGTTTAAAGTTCTTTGTTTATGTCAGTGTAAAATAGAGACACAATTGTTCTTTGGACATATTGGAATGTAGACAAATACAGCCATAGAAAACGTTCTCTCCAGTTGTTGATGTTGCAGGGTTTGTCAGGAGAAATTGATATACTTTCAAAACTTCAGTGATCATTGAATTTTTTGCAACTGAAAATCGATTTGATGGAGACAGTCGATTTGATTATCCTTGACCCTCACACATCACAAGTTTGAAAATGTCAAACTGTGCTGTCAAAGTTTTAATATTGATACAATCTGAGTACTTTGCTTTCATGAAATCCATCTCATTGGTGGTTGACTGAGACTTGAAAAGAGAGACTTAAGAAGCACAGATTCCATATAAATAAAGGATTGAAAACCAGGTTGATTGAAGTGAGAATCAATTGACAATACCTTTGATTTTGCTGAGCAAATTTTCTCATTTGATCCATTAATCATCACTTAATTGATGACTTAATTAATGTCACAATCTCTTTGGATGCATTCATTGTGTCTGACAAAATTTTGCAATTTGAAGTCAAACAATCTAGAAGTGCACATAGCAATTATGGGTATAAATAAAGCTTTTGGCTGTATGTCCTGAATTGTCTTTGCCACACTGTCCACAGCAGTTTTTTTGAAAGATATTTGTAATCTGATAAGTGAATCCTTAATAACCTCTACTATTGTTACAGACTTGATATTTAGGAGATGGACACAGAGAGTCAGTTAATTGCTCTTAACCCTATTCATACCAAAGTAGCTTCTGAGGCTACCACTAATTTTCAAACTACTATGTATATTTCAAACGAAAATATCAAGACTTTACATTTCCTAATTTTTGATATATTATAATAATTAAGTAAAAACTTTTTTTTCTGATTTTCAATTTTCTATACAAAGCAGATTTGTGCCAAAAAAGTGTATTTTTACATTAAATACAAAATTAGGAATTAAATTTTAACATCGAGATTTTACTTCTGCCTTTTAAAATATTCACCCCATTTTTAAAAAAAAAATTGATTTAAATTTATATAGTATATATATATATTTTTTTATTAATTCTGCCAGTAAATAGAATACACCGGAACTGTTCATGACTAGACACACAATAAAATGTATTTTGGTTTTTGGAGCTATTTATTCAGTAGTTAATTATGGATTTTCCAGTATATTATATCTGGATGAGACATGAATAGGAATTGTGTAGGCATAGTCTATCTAATGGTCATCTATCTAATTCTTTCTCCATAGAATGTATAGAGTTCAAGTTTAGAAAATATTATCCTATCAGTCTATAAAAAAGGTTACAGTCAAAGTGGCTACTTTGGTATTTAATGTTACAAAAATAGATTGGAATGAATAAGGTTAATTGAATAATTCTGTGTATTTATCTGCAATTATGGCAAAGAATTCAGAACCAACTTCAGAGATGATTTGTCACATAACATATCATGAAAGAAAAAATCTCATTAGAACTGTATAGAATGACATAAATACTTGTCTCCAGATTTCTTTAGTCAATGCAAAAGCAGGATTTTCTTTGCCTCTTAAGTCTGAAAAGGTTTACTGAATTGAAATCATTTTCTTTGCATTCCATTACTTTAATCAAGCATTGATTATTTAATAAAAAAATTGTTTGCTCCATTCATCAAACAATTCTTTGATGTCTCCTGATGATAAAGCATTGTATTCCAAATCAGTTGCTGAATTTGAAAGTTTGCTATCAAGTGGCTTTTAGATGCTCTAGTTTCTGAAGAATTTTTTTTGATGTTAGGTGCTTGATTTATCTGATAAATTATATGGCACAGAGTAATATGACATTATAAAATTATATTTAATATATTATACAATTTTATTGTTTAAAGGAAACCATTGTTGGAAAACTAGAGCAACCAGAGTAGCAGACCTTTGTTTTTAATGGGCCCATTACTTTTAGATAACAATCATTATGCTCTCTATAAGCATATTCACATCTTAAAATTCAGCGGAAAGCAAATAAAAAGTTTTTATATTTATTGTACATCTTTGTGACCAGACATCTTTACCAAGCATAGCATTCAATGATAATATAAGATAAAGTGTAAACCACTTGTACTTTAACTTTTAAACATTTTAATTTAAGTTTTTTAATTCTGTTATTTCAAATGATTAGAGTTATTATTCTATTGTTTTTTAAACTGCTTGTACTACACATTAGCATTTAAACCTTTAACCTCTTCAAGATGGTATTAGCAATGTTTGCTACAAAATAAAAGTTACTTCACCAACCGGGAGTAGCAAACGTTGCTATTTTTCATTAGCTAATCAAAACCTCTCTGAAACTATTTTTAGAAACTCATTCATTATGTACACAGATTTTTATATAATATGACCTGGTATATATATACTTGAATGCAATTCAATAATTTCTATGTTGTTTATCGGTAATATCAGATTATATGTTTACTGCATTTTATATAGGATATTATTCAAAATTACTATGACTAGGCATACAATTATATAGGTAAAATGTATTATAAAATTATATTATACTAAAATTTAAATATCTTTCTATTATAAAAAAGTGAATATATTTATATATTATAAGTAGGTACATTTAGGTATATTGTATTTTCATATAATTATTATATGTTTGCTATTTATTGGAATTTGTATTCTCATTGTCTGCTAAAAAGACAATTTTATCTACAAATGTAGCGAAGGCTCTTATATAATATAATATACAAATATTTTTTGTAAATAAAATATGTATATACAGATGTAAATACAGACAAACTAATCTAAATAACAGCTGCATTTCTAGCTGTGTTGTGTTTATACATAATTGTGATTGTTAGTTCAGAGTTTCAATTTCACAGAGTGTCGACTTTTTTGAACAATATTTTCGGGAAGTCTAAAATGAAATAAACGTAGCTATATAAGTATACAAATAAGTAGTATGTATATAAGATATACACAATACTATATGAAATTGTACAATATGGAATACTTATACAATAATAAAATAATAAATAGAATACCTATATAACAATATATATTATCATATATATATAGAATAGTATTGATAATATATTAGAAATAGTAGGTATAAATATAGTATAAAATTGTAATATATAATAATATATAATTGAATTGAAACCAGTATAGGCGAGTATAAAATCATGTCGAAAACGTGTATATAAACATATCACTGAATAATTTCATTTACGAATTGCTCACATTTTCAACATGATTTTATACTCGCCTATTCTGGTTTCAATTCAATTATATATTATTATATATTACAATTTTATACTACATGATGTCCCAAAAGTAGCTACACATAGGAATTTTTAAAAATATAATACTTCTAAGCAAAATAGTAGTTTATAAGTAATTGCAAGCTATTTTTAGAATTTGGAATATCCAAGGATATTATCTATCTGTGCATAATAATAATTACAAGCTATTCCTAGAATTTGGAATATTCAAGGATTTTATCATATATAAAAGAAACCATTTATGCATGGCTTTTCAGTTTTCAGAATGGCACATTTAATGATGCAAGAGAGGATTGACATTATTTTACTCTGTGGTCAAGAAGGAATTAGTTACCATGGAATTGCACAAGCATTTAATGACTCACATCCAATTGTACAGTGTCATTTAAAGCTGTGTGTGATTTATTGAAGAAATTTAAAGAATGTGGCAGTGTGGTGGATAATGTTAAATGAGGTAGACCCAAGACTGTCTTTGATGAAGCCACCAGTATGCTTGTTCTTGCAAAATTTGCAGCAAGCCCTAAGAAATCATTAAAGCGAACATCTTTAGAAATTGGCATTTCGAAATCCAGTATTCTTTGAGTTCTTAAAACCAGTAAATGGCATCCATATAAAGTTCAATTAGTACAAAAATTATCTGAAGATGATCCTGACAGACAGGATGAATTTTGTAACTGGGCACATGAACACTATTTGCATGATAATAATTTCGCTTAATCCATTTTGTTTTCGGATGAAGCTCTGTTCTACGTAAATGGAGAAGTAAACCATCACAATTTACGTTATTGGTCAGCATAAAATCCGAATTGGAAGTAATGGTATGGGCAGGTATTTATGGTCATCGAATTATTGGTCCTTTTTTCTTTGATGGGGACATAACTGGTGCTGCTTATTTGCACATGTTGCAGTCAGAAATGATACACATGTTAACAGGTGATCTACCAACTTGGTTTCAACAACACAGGGCTCCTCCCCACTACTCCATTGCTGTTAGGAACTGGTTGTCTGAACAATTTCCAAACCACTGGATAGGAAGGCATGGAACAATTAATTGGCCATCTAGATCTCTAGATATTGCAACTTGTAATTTTTTTCTTTGGGGTTATTAAAAAACTGTAGATTATGAAGAAAAAATCAATAATCTGGAACATTTAAAAGAACAAATATCTCTTTGCTGCACCCAAATATCTAAAGAAGTTTTACCAAAAGTTCAATGCAATTGGATTGATCATTTGATACTTTGTAAAACTGTTGGTGGTGAACATTTTGAACAATTTTTATAAACTTCAACTTTAATTTTTGTATTTATTTTTTATTATATTTTTTTAATATATTATTTATATATTATATGTATTTGTAATTAATTAACTATTTCTACTATATTATCAATACTATTCTATATATTTGATAATATATATCATTATATAGGTATTCTATTTAGTATTTTATTATTGTATAAGTATTCCTTATTGTACAATTTCATATAGTATTGTATATATCTTATATACATACTACTTATTTGTATACTTATATAGCTACGTTTATTTCCTTTTAGACTTCCTGAAAATATTGATCAAAAAATTTGACAGTCTGTAAAATTGAAACTCTGAACTAACAATCACAATTATGTATAAACACAACACATCTAGAAATGCAGCTGTTATTTAGATTAGTTGCATAATATTCTCAAATTTCAATAATGAAAAGTTATATATATATATAGAGATTAGGTAAATTTGAGTGGTACATCTGTATATACATATTTTATATATATAAAATATTTGTATATTATTTTATATAAGAACCTTTGCTACAAATATATTATTTGTTGATAAAATTGTTTATTTAGCAGACATTGAAAATACAAATTCCAATAAATAGCAAACATAAAATAATTATATGAAAGTACAATATACCTATATGTACTTATAATATATAAATATATTCACTTTTTATAATAGAAATATATTTTAATTTTAGTATAATATAATTTTATTAAACATTTTACCTATATAATTGTATGTCTAGTTATAGTAATTTTAAATAATATCCTATATGAAATGCAGTAAACACATAATCTCATATTACTGATAAACAACATGAAAAATATTGAATTGCATTCAAGTTCATATTATATATAAATCAGCGTAGGAGGCTAATTTAATGTGTCACACCATATTAGCTGCTATTATAATATGACACAAAAATAATTAACCAATGACACAATAAGGATACTAACTAACAAATTTGAATTTATATAACTGTTTGGAGAAGTAAATTTTCTGTCCCTGAAGACCATAAGGAAGAGGTTAAAGGTTATTACAGTCTACTCTGTCTAACCTGAATAGGTAAAATGCTGAAAAATTGATTCCAATTAGCCAGAAATATTGATTTTTAGTGGTATAAGTTATATGATAAGTTTATGTATGTTAGATTATGGTAACAATACATTAGCCTTATTGATACCTCAAAATTAAATGTTTGTTTACAATTAATTAAAGAATAAAATAATTTCCTTAATTCTTATAAGAGTTTAAAACAGTTATTTCCTTAATTAAAATAAGTTAAAGACATATTTAACTCTTAACATTAGCAATTGAACATTTTATCCTGAATTTATTTGAATTCAGATTACATTTACCCTATGATCCAGATCTCATATACTTCAATCTGGATCAAAACAAAATCATGATTTTGGTTCACTGGAATAAATTTTGGTCCAAAATAGCATATGCTTTCTTAAATAGCAATCATACATAGAATTCCAAATGTTTAACAATATCAGATATTTATTACTATGTGATATGGATTACTCTGCTTTTATGATCCAAATCATGGGTAGTGAAAAATCTAGAAGTAATTTTTAAATATTTTTGATGATCAAATATCATAAAGGATATAATACTTGACTATATATGTATCTGGTTTTCCTTAAAAAAGAATAAATTATTTTTTTAGAAAGTTATAATAAAAAATCTTTAAAAACATTTTTTTTCTACTTATTGATATTTTAAACAAGTAGTATAATTTAAAAATGTATACCAATTGACAGGTTTCATGACCAAAAAGTTATTGAAATTTGGTTGCTTTTATCAAGAGTTTGGGAATGTGTGTCAATTTGATCCCCACTCACCCTTCAGTTTTTTTAGGGGTATAAAAATTTCTTGTTATTCTAAAGATAATTCTCTCATATTATAGAAAATGACCTTTAGTTTATTTATGTATTAGCAATCTTTTCTAACATAGTAGCAATAGCAAAAAAATTGATTTGTGTTCTGATTATAGACATTACACTATATAATTATAACTAGATCTGTTATCTAAAATTAAATGCTTAGCCATCATGGTTAAGACAAAAAATGGTAAAATAAACTTTAAATTAATCAATCAAATTGAAGTAATATGCTTATAATTTCAAATCATCTAATTAAATTAAAGTTTTTTGCCTAACATGATGGCTAGGAATTTTATATGCATTAATTTTAGATTGCAGATTTAGTTTAAAGTATAGATATATAATGTCTATGGTTCACTTCTGATATTTGCTTAGAGTAGACTGTATTTTTTAATACTGCTATTTTAATTGATTGGCGTTATTATAGGACTGTTTAGATTTGTTTATTAGTATAGTTAATTAAAATTTATTTGACATTAAAATAAATTCTTTAAATATAATTTGAATCGAAAATATACCTTTTTATGACCTTTTTGAGAAAAAATATCGACCGTTTCGTTCATTTTTAATTTAGAGTTATGAATATACAAAAGTTAAAAATTTATAATTCTTACGAATGATACTTCAAATTATTTCCATGCTATCTAATTGTCTTGTGTAATTTAATTAAAATGAAGTATCATTATAAACTTTATATATAATACATAATTTGAATTTTAATTACGATTTTATTAAATATATATTATCCCTAAAGTAGAGTTAGTGATGACATATTTTAATAAATATAGCGCTGATATTTTATTTAAAATATATAAAACAAACGAAATAATATAAAATTCACTCAGTGCGAGAATCGCAATAGGATATGTAAACATCGCCTTATGGTAATTTGCTAACTTTAATAAAACTAATATAATACTCTGTTAAATTTTTTTTAGTAAAGTGCATATATTTTGACGTTGAGAATAAATAAGTGCATTTCTATTTACTACTCAAGAATCGCATTATGCCTTATTATAGGAGCTATAAGGGGCTGTCCGAAAGCTATGACCCTTTTTTCCCCCTCCATCACGCCTTGTCCCGGATTTATCAACCCCCTTCTCCGATATCCAGCGTGACGTCTTTTTTCGGACAACCTCTTATATAATATTCACATTAGTTAAACAAAACATCATACAAAATATTTATTACATTATATTTTGAAGCAACCTAGTTTTATTTCAAAATGCCATTAATCAAAATTTTGATTTTTGAACCTTGCGAACTAATTATCTCCTTTTTGTTAGAATACCTGTTTTTCTCGTATTTATTATAACATTGTTCTTTTAAAATGTATTGTTTTATTTACTAAATAAAAGTGTAAAGCTTTCTGTAGAAGAATAAAATAATTATACAATTCGACAATTAAGTTATTAATTGTACATATTTTTATATAATTTATATAATATATTGTATATATTTTATATAATTTTATATATTTACCCTTAATTTACATTTTAAATTTACTCTTTACATTTACATTTAAAACGTTAGCATCATGCATAGCTACCAAAGTGTTTTTATTATTTTTTAGTTATTTCAAATCAAAATTTAATATACTTAACCCTAGAACGACCAGGCATTTGTATACCCTTAGAAAGACTAAAGGGGAGGGTGTCAAATTGACCCACATTCCCTAACTCTTGATAGAAGCAACCAAATTTATTTTTTTGCAATAACTTCTTGGTCATAAAATCTATTGGTTGATATACACTTTTTTAATTATTCTATTTGTTTAAAATATCAATAAGCAGTATAAAGAATTTTTGTTAAAGATTTTTGATTATAACTTTCGAAATAAAAAAGCAATTTACATTCTGTTTAAAGGAAAAACTGATCCATTATAGCTGTGTTATATCATCCTTCGTGATATCTCATCAAAAAATATAATATTATAGTGATTTGTAGATATTTCAACCCGTGATCTGGATCATAAAATAGATTGATCTAGATCACACAATAATTAACATCTGATGTTGTTTAAAATTTGGAATTCAATGTATAATTACTATTTAAGAAAGCATATGTAATTTTGGACCTTAAAATTTAGTCCAGTGCACCAAAATCACGATTTTTAGTTTTGATCCAGATCAAAGTGTATCAGATCCGGATCACAGAGTAAATGTCAAATGTAAAAATACAATACCTACCTATACAAAATGTAAAAAAATTTCGAAACACTTATATATTTAATAATTTTGTATAGTTCAATAGTTAATTTATCTAATCTCAGAAAATTTTAATTAATAATAATACCTACGTATAGTCTATACAATAGTAGGAATATAATGTTTAATTCTATTATTTAGGAGTTTTTAATAATTTATTTCGTTGATTTCAATGATTTCGTTATAATTATATAAGAAATCATACATGTTTGGAAATGCAGTTTGCGTTAAAAATTACATTATTAATAGAAATACATACATATTAAAATAATTATAATTTGCATGATTATATTTAGAATTCTGAAGATATAATTCAATTATTTTATTTTATAGCTTTTTCAAATTATCTTTGGCAAGAGAATTACATATTCAAATAATTATGATATTTTATAATAGGAAAGATATTTAAGCAATGTTGCCCTTAATTGCTTGTCAAGGTGAAATAATCAACAATCGTGAATGCACATAACAATGCACACAGCTAATATATGACTTCTTTTTCGTTATTATAGTATGTGTTCTTCATCACAATTTTAATTTTTAGCGCATAAATTATTTAAAAAAATGTTTTGTATAGTGCATTGATTGGGATGATTAATTATTTATAATTCACAATTATTTATCCATGTTTTCTGGAATTGCTTACTTAGCTTAGTGAAAGTAATTTACAAAATAACCAATCAGAAGGCATCTTTTTGTCACCGCTGCAGATCCAGTATGAAGCGGTGTTTTTAACCAGAAATACATATTTGGGAGCGCTATAAGCCCACATAATTATAAAAATCTCCCATTTTATTAGATACAAATAAAAGATTTGTTAAATAAGAGTCTCGGAGAAATGGGAAGTGAATGAATTCATTAAATTTTGTGCATTTTTCGTTGGAGATATAAGTTGGATTTTTAAAAGCAGTCTGGGATGTCTGGTTCACGAAGAGGTTTGGTGGCCCCACAAAACACATTTCTGGAGAATATTATCAGACGGTGCAATGGTCAACGTAAGTTTAAATAAATTGTATTATATGTTCGAGAGTCATAGTTAAGTCAAATAGAAAAATGTTTTTGTCAATATTATCTTTGTATCAAATTATTATTCTTTGAACTTACTTATACTAGGTGTTGCTATGTCATTTTAATAAATTAGTATACATATTAGATAGCGACAAAATTAAATTAACAAATGAACATGCGGAAATTAAAAATGTCAAATGGGTATATCAGTTAAAACTAAAGTTTTGATTTAATTAAAATTTAACGGTTTCTCAAAAATGTAATTTGGAAATGATAAAGTTAACTAAACTGTTTTTTTGCAATACATCAAGTTAAATGATTATTTCCGTAGTGAATATTGCATCCAAAATATCATTTTATAATTTGTAACTAATTTTGTTGTCCGAGTATATATATGGATAAATATAAATTGTACTAAAAATTAAATATGATTTATAAGATATTTTGGAAAAAATAAAATGTTTATTTATTTAAAGAGTTTTTACGTTTTGGACACTTCGTTTCAATTTGTGGTTTTCAATTCAAATTATTTATATGTCTAAAAGAATTTTAACTTTTAAAATATTTTGAAATACATATTATATTTTCAAAAAGTATTCATTTTCAAAAAGCTCAATTTCCTAATACTCTAATATATTTAACAAAATGCATGAGTAAAATATATCATAATATTAATCACACTTAAGCTGAAATTTTATTGTGTAATTCCGGGACAGTTGGGCAACATAGTCTGTTATTGGTTACATTATAGGCCAACGTGGGAGTATCACTAACTCTAATTTTATGCAGCACACGGTTTGAGGCTATGTTTGTTTCATAATGTATCCCAAATAATGTACCACAGGAAATCGTACTCTTCAATAGATGGTTTTCTATTGACTAGTAGGTTGTGAATAAAAGGCACTCTACCTATACTCTACCTATACCTATAGGATAGGATAGGTATATTTAATCAATATAATTCAGAAGGGCTAAAATAAATTTTCTAACAGGAAGAGGAAATCCATAGATTAGAAACAAATCTTGCATGAGGCGATATAGGCTGAATGATTTTATAGGAAGTTCTTCTGTTTAAGTAATTCAAATATCTGAAAAAATACGAAAGTTATGTCACCTTTGAAGTTATTTTTGGTATAGATCATTACGCTTAATTACCAGGAAAATGTATTTTTTATCATATTTATGTAAAAGGAATTATAATCTAATGGAAACTGTAGCAGATATGACAAGATAGCTGATGCATCGATTGCTGTCTTAAATTCGCTAAAAATTGTAATATAAATACGATAGATAATATTTATTAATGTATTTATAGATTTGTGGTTTTGTTTTTGTACACGACTGACAAGAAGAATGGGTTATAGTAAAATAAATCAAATCTAATTAATGTTTTTGAAAGCGACCAAGTAGAATAGAGCTAAAAACGTCAAAATGTATTTCATTAAAATCGTTTGAAGAACAACTTGGCTATTGTAAAAATTAAACACTACTTAAGTTACATAAATAATGAAAACTAGACAGGCAAAACAGTTGCAGGGATTTGAATTATCAGAGAAAGATGCTATAGAGATTGAAAAATAGACAGGCATAACAGTTGCAAGGATTGGAATTATCAGAGAAAGATGCTATAGAGATTGAAATATAGACAGGCATAACAGTTGCAGGGATTTGAATTACCAGGGTATGCTATTAGCATTTATATACTGTAGAGATTGCAAATTATAAACAGGCAAACAAGTTTCAGGGAATTGAATTAACAGGAAATATTCTGTAGATATTGCAAGCTATAGATAGGCAGAATACTCAATGCCAATCGTTTTGTCTGTTTTCAACTACTAATATACCACTAATTATAGCAATATATGTTTCAGTTAAATGTCCTCTCGCTCTATGTATGTTATACAGTTTAATCCCCATGATAAATACTAAAACAAATTTAAATATCAACTTATATTTAAACTTATTTAATCAAAATTATCAAAAAATCAAGCAAATGGAAATTCGTCATAGTTGTAAATTTCTTAACTGAATAAAATTTTTTGAGATGTGTAAAGTACGATTTTTCAATTATTCTAACTTGGACAGAATTTATAAATTTCAAAAAAATTCTTTTGAATTTTATTTGATCATATATCTTGTTTTATGAACATTATTCATTTACATGCATTGATCCCAGACTATAATTATTAAACTAAACAAGCCACCCACGGAGCCTAAAAAACCTTTACAAAAATTACATTTTAGAAATTAAAACCTAAAAAAATATATATATATATCTTTTTAATTAACTTAATTATGAGTGCAGAATGGCATTTCCTTAAACTGTCTTCTTTTTTTTGAAAAATTTCATCGATTATTGATTTTTTGGCTATAACGTCATCAAAAGACAATTTTTGAAAATCAGAAACTTGATATTTTTGGGATTTTGTTATATTTGACCCAAATAAGAAAAATTTAAAGAAAATAATTCCAAATTTTACATTGGTTATCGATTTTTATGGATATCGATGACGTCATGAGCAATGGTATTTTTGAATTCACAAAAAGAGCACAAAAACTGCCTTCTGCCTTCTGTTTTTTGGATTTTTTTTGAAATTTGGTATCCATATGTATCTTGCCAAAGTATTATATTATACCCTATTTTAAAAGAATAGTTGTAAAAATGAAGAAATTACAGTATTTTCAAATTTCAGAAAATTCCTTATCTATTAACATAGGATTTCCAGATTTTTGATTTTTTCCTAAAAATATTTCAGCACACATTTTTGGCACATATTTGAGGGATAGTAGACTTCATCGACTCCGGGCGCCCCTTAAGCTACTGATCCATTGACTCCTGGTGCTTTGTTATACATATATGATAAATTGTACAGCCATTCCATATAAAAAAAACATGTGAAACAATAAATATTGAGATGTTTGCGCATTTTCAAATAAATTTGCCCACAAAAACACCCGTGTAGTTGGTACCTGAATCTCCCTCGTCTCGGTAAATTGACAATTTTCATAGATTTTAAAACAAATAGACCGTTTTAAAATTACCTTTGTGAAAAATAAAATTCTCAAAAGAAATTAAAAAATTTTTCATTTCAAACTATTATTTTTGTCGTGAATAACTAACAATATCCGATTTTATTTGTAATTACTTTTATTTACTATAATACTTATTTTTGACGCCTTTGGATTTCCATTCTATGAAACTCCACTTTCTACAATTTTAACAGACAGCAGTTTTTTACTTGCCAATGCTCGAATTATGGACTACCCGATTGTGTACTGCAACGAGGGCTTCAGCAAGCTAACTGGTTTCAGCCGAGCCGAGGTAATGCAAAAGGATAGTCTGTGCAGCTTCATGCATGGTGAACAGACTAACATGGAAAACATAAAGAAATTGGAGGCGGCTATGGACAATAATGAACAGGAACAAGTTGAGATTCTGTTGGACAAGAAGACCAGTAAGTCTCTAACTAGCAAAACGAAAATGTTAAATCGATATTCAACAGATCGATAACATTTATTGAATTGCAATTATACTACTAAAAATAAGCTACTTGAATTTTTGACAAATGCTAAGATATTTAAATTTAAGAAGTCTATCGCTGAAAGAGATTTACATGAACAAATTTTATTCCGGTATTATTTAATATCATCAAAATAAAGTTTCTGCATCGGTCATTAATAACAATAAATACAAAAAGAAGTGACGTCATAGTAATAATGTTTACATTGGGAGGTTATAACAAAAGTTGAAATACAGTAAGTATATATAGGATTTATTTATTTTTTAGTTATACCTAAAATTTTATTGACGATTTATAAATCATTGAAAAATAGTATATTATATACTAAAATATTTTCAAATTATTAGTTTTACGATTTACAAATTGTAATTCGCAATAATTTCACTACAGTTTTTTGTAAATAACGTTTAATTTTTTTAATCAATTTTATCAGAAATTGTAATATTATAAAAGGTATTGTTTCGGCTGAAAACTAATTTCATATCAAACTAATTAATATGATATTATGGGAACGAAAAGTTACGGTCAAGACTTGGTAAATTGTAAACTTATACCTTTATAGAAGTGTGTAAAAATATGCGGGACTGGCAAGCTAAACTTCTGGAACCAGGTAGATATACATTGTAGAATTCACCGCTTAGATAAAGTTGTTCCAAATATGATCATAATTCAAATGATTATTGAAGTATTCAAATTATTTAAAGATAAATTATTAAATGAAAATATATTTTTTTAACTTTTCTCTTTCAACATTCACTTCTACTTTCGAATTAATTTTGATATTTAATATTTGGACAACTTCCTACATTGTTCAATATATCATATTTTAAATGTCTAGCCATAGTGTCAGTTTTTTGTAAACATATTTTGCTCACTGCCCCCTCCCATTTTCCTTCCTAATATCATATATGCCCCGATTATACCTTATGATAGTATACACAATTCAAAAAACGAATTGAATCTTGTATTTAGACTTTCTCTAGCAAAATTCAGAATTTTGTATTTTTCAAATGTCGTATCATAAAGATCTATTACATTTTTACCAGAGGTATTTTTAAACTTAGATTTGTTGATGATGAAAATTTCCACAGAAATATTTTTTTATTTTTTATTCGATGAATTCTTGTAATTTTCTTGAAAACTGATTTCTTGGTACGCCTAGTTGCACAAAGTTATAAAGAAACTTGGATAGGTATACTGTACTTATTCTATATATAGTTTGAAATTTGTTATAAAATGTGTTGAATATATATATATATAATAAATAATTTGTTTTTATATACCTACTTGTTTACCAATAGAATATACATTTACTAATATACTAATATACTCTACATTTTATTATTTTGTAATCAAATTAGTAAATTAATTGTTCATTTATTATCTTTCATATATAAGATCTATAAACTTATTAAATAAATATCTTGATGGATCATTTAGTGTTTTTTATTTATATACCAATAAGAAATGAAATATAAAAATTAAATGAATCAATGTAATTGGCAAAGTGATGTATTTTATTATAATAATTAATATATAATTTGTTTATGGTCTAAATACGCTAACAATATAATACGTAACAATACTGCATATTTTTATATAATCAGATATTTTTATTTGTTTTGTAACTGGCAACGATTGATCTATATTTGAAAGATTTAGATTCTTCACTTATGTAGTCATGCACTGTAGAATCTCATTAAAATGTTTAGAAATATCAGAAATTACGTGTTTTTAAATGTTTAGAAAATGTGTGCCAATATAGTATTTTACTGTCTGGCTTTGTAGGTGTTGTTTTCATTTAGTAAAAGGTCATAGACATTATAGATAATAAGTATAAATATATAATGTAAAAGTAATAATAATGTAATGTATAATATATATATTATGTAAAAGATTTGAAGATTTCACAAATTCTACACTTGTATTTTTTGACATTATTTTTAATAAAGTTCTACTATTTTATAAGCTTTCACATGAACGTTATTTTATTTGCATAAAAAAATCATTACATCTGTTATTTCAATAGTATAACTAATGTTATATATTGTCTCGCATATTGCACCAATTATCAATATTCAATTGAATACGAAAGAGATTTAGTTTATTTCTCACAAATTCATTGTATCATGATACAGTAGAATTCGTCTATATTGTGTGCGAATATATCGTATATTTTCTTATACAGTGTAATCCCGCTTTAACGCTCAAGGGACCATCAAAAAGTACTTTATAGCCGAGTTACGTTATATCCATGGTTTCACTATATGTCTTTATAAAGGATTTTTGCAAGGACCATACAAAAACAGTACCTTATAGCCGAATGTAGGTTATATCCGAGTACTTTACAACGGGATTATACTGTATCGTATTTTTCAATGCACCGGCAAAATTTATGTCTATTATGTATACATCATATTTGCATTTATCGTATTTTTCCTCATAGTATATTCCCCTATATTGTATTTTCGTTTATGTACCATTATGCAAATACATCTGTAAATTAAATTTCTGTATAGCACATGAAATTTATAAATTATAGTTTGGAATATATACATAAATAATAATGAGACAAACAATCAGCTATTAAATTAATGTAAAAAATTTTACTTACGGGTTATATCAATGTCAAAATTTTCGCTATTTCACTATTATGAAAAGATTGCACCGCAACAAATACAATATTTATGAAAAACTTGATTCGGTAGAAAGCTCAATGAGTGATACATTTTAATAGAAAACAAATTTTTACTTCTAATTATCTTATAAAACATATATGCATATTACATAAAAAATTAACTAACCAAATACTTACTTACATTTTCAGGGACATCAATAACCTTATTGTGTATATATATATTTCATTATAGATATTTAGAAATACGAAAACATATATATTGTGTATATTATAAGATTTAATAATTGTTTTTTTTACTTTTACATGTATATCTATAAATCGTTTTAATTTAATAGTTATCTTATCGTTAACCATAATTATCTTAAACAAATTGTGATAAATTTTGAAATTGTAAATTCTTGGAAAATATGAGAATACGATATAGACGAATTCTACTGTACCTTTTTTACGTTTTTGATTTTCGGATATTTTTCGAAAATTAATCGACATTTTTGTAATTTGTTGACAAGAAAAAAATATTCCTTTCTACCAACAGAGATTATTGAGTGATTTATGATATCTAAAATGGCACACACTAGTGAATAATGGTATATAATGGAATAATAATAACTAAAGAGACGTCACATTTATAGGAATAATGTTTTTAATTTATCTAGAGACCCCCCTTTGGCTGGCTATGCACGTTGCACCAATAAAAAACGAGATGGACGTTGTGGTCCTATTTCTGATAACATTTCGCGATATAACTGCTCTCAAACAGCCATTAGAGGATGATGAAAATGGAAAAGGAGGTAAGTTTGGTCGCTTAGCTAAGGTCAAACATTTTACCTGTGTTGGCGACGAATTGCGTCACCCGACCAATACGTCCTCATCGTAAGAATTGAGTTCTTTTTAAAATAACCCAATCCGTCTGATGGATTGCGTTCCTAATAAAATTTTATAATTCATCCGACGAATTGCGTTCCTGATCGATTAACTCAAATCGTCGGGTGACGCAATTCGACGCAATCCGTCAGACGAGGAATCTGCCAACAATATTAATTAAACCTTTCTTGATTGCATGTATTTTTGTGTAAGATCTTTGCAAGAAAACCAAAGTTTAATTAAATTCCTGTTTATGGTAACAATCTATAAAACCGAGTCTTTTAGTTTACTACGAGCTATGGTACTACAATACAATTGAAATCAAAAAGATTTAAATATTCTTATGTGTAACGTGAGATATATGATATATATTTAAATTTTCCAACTTAGTTAATATTTACAGCCCACAGCTCGCATTCACCCCGACGTTATTCATAATAGAGAATGTCAAAAAAGAAAAATAAATTTCCGCTAAAACATTTCAATTTATTTACACACAGTGTAAGCAATTAATGATCCCAGGAAACTTGATTAGTGTTAGGGTTGGTAGTTAACTCAACTGATAGGATAATCAGTTTGTGTATGTACCTTTTAACATCGTGCATACGGAACACAACACAAAAGGTTGCAATTTGCTTTATATATCGCTTTGTGTTTTGTGGAAACAGCGTTAGATGCTCCATTGAGAGTTAATAGATTGCTTCTGTGATCTTTACCTAATCAATATCAGAAAATTTGATATATTGAGCTGGAAAAAGGATTATTTATAAATTTCATTCTGATGTACATAAGCTACACATACAATAATGTAATAATAATAACAATAACTCAATTCATGCACTTACTGAAATTAATTCATTTTAAGATTAATATTTATATAGAATAGTATTTTGGATTTCTTCTCGTTGATCCATTATTTCAGATTTTTTTTATTTTCTCATTAGGCTTCAGTAAGTTCGCACGGATTGCGCGGATTGCCAGAAACAAGTCTTCGGTGATGCTCCAAATGGACAACCAAGATACCGAAAATGGGAATATGGAAACTCTCGGAAATGTAATAATAATAATTGCCTATTGATTATTTATTGAAAACGTTCTCCGTAGCAACTTGAATAAATGATTATTGGTAATCATCCCTTACGAAATAATTTTATAAAAGTTACACGAAAGATTCCAATCTAGTTTTTTTTTTATCAAGGAATTTTAATTACTTATTATTCACTGCATAGTATTATTTTTATTTAATTTAAATTTTCATTTCTGGTAAAAGGAAATTTTACCTTTGAAATTCAATTCTATTAAAATTTGACTTGCATGTATTTTTTCAGTTTGAAATTGGGTATTATAATATAGTTATTCTGACATGACATTATTAAAGAATCAATATGACATAACCAGCTGTTGATATCACATACGACAAGAGTGAGACGGTTATGTGTAATAAGAATAAAGGTGAATTTTGCACATACACAAACATTAGAAGGATTAATTAATAAAATATTAGAGCATGACAATTCAGTTTTTATTATAAAATACTGTATATCTGTCAAAAGTACAATATTTTATTGAAATGAGGAAGATTTATTAAATCAATACAATCAGCAAAGCTAACACTTTAAACAAATTATAGTTGAATTTATTTTTACAGATAATCATATTAAAATTCAAACATCGAATATCGAATTCACTGAATAGTCCACACACATCGAACATAATTTCTTTAGCTTCTTATATTAGTAATATCTATGAAATAATCAATTAAATTAAATTTTAATTGATGAAAGTTTGACAAAAACATTAAATCATTAAATGCAGCTTACATCCCTTATAATGAGGACTCCAAAATATATTTAAATATAGGTATTAAATAAAATACAACTTACTTGAATTTTGATACTAAATAAATCAATTTTATTTAATTTTTAGATGGAAGACGGGGATTCAGAATTGGCTAGATTGGCGGTAAGTTGATTACTTTAGATTTGTTGAGAATAATTACTCGTATGACCACAAAAGTTTTACTTCAATGTTTTCATTTAAAATTTCTTAGCATCAATTAAGACAATCTTTTAACTTCTAAAAATGTCGGCACAAATAGATACCTAACCCTATTGATATGCTATAATATTCTCTTATGTATATCCTATTGAGGATATTTTATTTCGATAAAAATCAATATAATGATGTGTATTTCGTTATTTTTTCATTAAACCGTTTGTTAAATATATTTTGAAAAATTAACATTGTGAATAATTGAGTTCACGTGGAAACAATATATAAATTTTCTGTGAAAAATCTCAACTTTCAATGAGTAGCAGGAAATGCTGCAATATTGACTCCTCTAATTCAGAATGGTGTAGACACCCAATCAAAGTAAATAACTAGGACAATAGATATTTGGAGATTTGGAAGTTAACTTGTACAACGACTTAAAACTTACTTTTTTAGTTTTCTATTTGAGGCTAAACTTTTCCTAAATGCATTTCTAAATGATCTTGATCCATTATGAAAAGTTTGATGACGTCAATAGTTTAATTCACCTTATGTTCAACGATGGGAGCAGTTTTCCGGCGATTAGTCTTGAATATAAAGAGCTCAACAGCCCAGCTAATGTTAGCTTCCTTATCTGTTATAAGTAGCGTATGATATGTACACTTGGTAATTCATAGAAATAATCCACTTGTTAAATCCTTCCAAAAGAACACTAAACTATTTTTTTTAAATTGCACCGGAAATAATGTTCATTTATTTAGGTAAAATCTTGAAGCAATTGCGAAGTTAACTTTGCCTTTTTTAATGAACTTTTGTCTATCGCAGATAAGTTTGGTAAAACACAGAATCGATGACATTGCCTCGAGAAATGATTACATCAGCAATTCCAGAATGGGAAACGATTCTCCACATTGGAATCTTAATTAACTTATTTTTTCTGCATTATATAATCGTGGATAGTTGCCAAAATCCATATTTATCTTATTGATTAATGTTCATTAAAAAGAAAACTTTAATTTAATTTCCAAACTTCCTAATATTTGTTTTCAAATTGAATTCCATCGTAAATTAGCCCCATTATCTAAGATAGCTCTAGTAAATAATTGAAATTACTACTGGCAAACTTAATATGAGAAAATAAAACTAAAAGAATATTTCATTTATATATTCATTCAGTATTATGTTATGCAACTAAAATATAAACTTATCAACCTTTACAACTGTTAAATGACCTAATAGTCAACCACTTTTCATAAAAACCTTCCTTCTTCCGCAGATGATGGCCCTACACACCGAAGTGATGCCACAGTACAAACAGGAAGCGCCCAAGACCCCACCCCACATTATCCTGCATTATGGCTTCTTCAAGGCGACTTGGGACTGGCTCATCCTCTTTCTCACCGGATACACGGCAGTGATGGTGCCTTACGATGTCGCCTTCCAGAGCAACAACGTGGAGATTGTTCCCTTCCTCATTGTGGACAGCATCGTGGACGTCATCTTCTTTATAGACATTGTGCTCAACTTCCATACTACATTTGTCGGTCCCAACGGCGAGGTGATATCAGACCCGGTCGTCATTCGAGTTAACTATCTTAAGGGCTGGTTTGTCATTGATTTGCTGTCTTGTCTGCCATATGATGTCTTCAATGCTTTCTCACCAGAGTCCAATCAAGTGAATTATTCGAATTTTAACTCTCCTTTTTGCCACTAAATATATATTTTAGCATAAATATAATTGTTACTTCGTGTCGACGCAACTTGAATACAAATAATTATTTTTCCCTTCATTATTCACAAACTTTTTAATTTATTTTTTACACATCTTACGTAAATAAAATTATATTAGTAGTATTTTCATTTATAGTTGAAAAATCTCAATGAAAATAGGTATATAAACAGTTTAATATTCCACTCCACTAACATAGAAGAGAAGCCGAAATTCTGAGGAAATTTAAATTCAAAATATTGTTATTATTATAACTAAAACAATCAATTATAATATTAAGAAAATATTATTCAATGCATTCTACAATGGTCAGCTATTACGTGTTTGCAGGTATTACCAAATATAAACCTTGAAGAGATTAGCAGACAGATGTTCACAGCTAGAAGATATAACCTCTGATTATTTGATAAAAGTTCTTTGACTAGAGAGACAGCCTCATATGCATAATTTACATTCATAAAAGGATAAAAAGAAATTGGCTTTGAAACAGTTTTATTGTATTGAAAACAATCAATACTGTCTCAAATCTTGCGTGCATGCATATATGTATAACTTTGACTCTATATAATTATAACCCTTGCATAAATTTCCGATCGATGATTTTAATTTATTCACGGATTTAAAATTGTTTTCATATATAAATTAGAAATAAATATATGATATGATGCTCACTTAATTTTTTGCTATTGTTTTCGAACTGCTGGTTGTAAACGACAATATTTCTTCTAGTAAAATTAATTAATGTCAACTACTTTTTTCGGTTTTAAAAGAATAAAATCGAATGACAATGGAAGCATATCATATAGTTAAATATGATTCTATATTTTTAAATATCTTAACATGATCTTAAATTATTTAACTTTTTAGATACTTATTAAAATTACAATCATTGAGCTCACTAAACTATTAAAATTCGTAATAATGAATGAAAGTTAGAAAAGTTAAAATAATAATTTATTGGTATGTAACTACTTCATTTTTTGGATGTCTGAAGTAGTCATTTTAAAATTTTATTTTGAATAATATGTAAAATCAATCGATATTTAGAATTTGAGACTCTAAGTTTAAATTTTCACAAATAGCCTACCTTAGATTTCCGATTAAGCTGTTTTATATTATATTATAATAGGTATGTTATGGATAGATAATTTGTATAAATTGATAAATTCTTCATTTAATACTATTTCCTTCATAATATAATGTCCACCTTTTCTTAACTAGGGCATAAGCAATCTATTCAGCGCACTCAAAGTGGTCCGCCTTCTTCGTATTGGTCGAGTCATTCGTAAAGTGGACCAATACGTGGAGTACGTGGCTGCTCTGCTTATTCTCATGTTGTTCGGATTTTTACTGCTGGCTCATTGGCTGGCGTGCATATGGTATACGGTGGGCACTTCTGATATTGAACAAGAAATTTATTTTGGTTGGATACCCAAGTTGGCGGTGGATTTGAATAGTCCAATGGACTTGAGTAACCGAAGTTCAATTAGCAATACGAAACCGGATCTACCGATGACTTATGTAACATCACTGTATTATACGCTGTCGCTTTTGACGAGTATTGGCTTCGGAAACGTGAGCGCTACTACAGAACAAGAGAAGATTGTTTCCGTTATATTTATGCTCATTGGAGGTAAATTATTTTTGAATATATTTTTTTATTGTTACAAATCGATATTAACAATCTTGGAAAAGTTTTTGTAACTAATCTAAATTTTTTGTTAAGTTGGAAATTAATATTCTACTTTTAGGATAAGTTGTGACTGACGCCATAATTATATTTGAATTAAAATTTGAACTTTGAATTAGAATCTTTCCATGAACTTTGTAAATGTTTTATTTTCTTTTGTTAGAAGAAAACATATTTTCTTTTAGTTTTCACTATCATAAACTTATTGTTTTTCATTTATAATTTGACTGTCGTTAACTCCAACTTACTTAATAATTTAATTAACATAATAATTGTAACCATTAACTTTAATAATATGTCATATAAGCACGTGTTATTTTTTATAAGCTGTAAATAATATAAAACAAGAAGATCTCCATATTTTACACCTATATAGCCAAAAATATCTTTACTAAAATTAGATTTTGAAATATTTAATAGTTAATTTTAAGTTAATTCTGTTTTAAAATGTATCCATGTTTTAATTTAGCTCTTTAATTTTCTCACTTAGTTTTAGCAATAAATTTATTCAAACAGAGTTTTTATTTAATAAATTTACGTTTCTTATAGTTACCATTAGAGACAAAATTCTCAAAGAGATATTTTTGTAAAATATCAAATTTCTTTCAAATAAATATTCCTATTTCATAAATCAACTTCTTAACAAACAATAATATTTCTCCGTGTTTAGCTTTGGTTTATGCCACAATCTTCGGTAATGTGACGACCATCGTTCAGCAGATGTACGCAACTCGTGCCCGCTATCACGAGATGATGAACAACGTGAAAGACTTCATGAAGATCCACGATGTGCCCATGGAGCTCGGGGAACGAGTTCTCGATTATGTGACCTCATCGTGGGCAATCACCAAGGGGATCGATACTGCCAAAGTAAAACCACTCATCACTCTATATTTGAACACTGTTAAGACTTTTAATTCTAATAATAACTTTTAAGAAACCGTAAATATATCGAAGTAAATGAATGTTATTTAATTGTAGAGTTAAATAAATACAGTGGTCATTTAGTTTACTTCCCAAGATGCACACACAGAGCCGCCGGATTTTTCAGTGGGCCATGGTTTAGGGACCCGCGATTTTACGATAATTTGATGTTATGTGTTTCAGTTTTGGTATTTTACGGCCCCGCTAAACTGTATGGCGCTATTAATGACAGGATATTGTTGTCTTCCAATCTTTTTTACCCTAATTTCGATTCCTATAAATAAATAAATAGCTTAGTTTAATGATGTTATGGTTATGTTACCTTGGTTCTAAATCACAATTATAACATATAAAATATTGTAAAAAAATGATTGGCGGAATATTATATAAAGAAGGATTACATAGTATTTAGTACTTTTCATAGACAACTGTATACAAAGCATCAAATAGATACGTTTATTCCAAACTGAAACAATTAATGGTGTATCATTTTTAGTGACCTTATTTACAGGTTTCCAACTTAAACCTTTTTGATTTGGTATCTCTTTTATAAACCGTATTATTTTATTTGGAATAGAATACAGTAGATTAGAGATGGCATAAACATTAAATTTGAAAACATTTTCCTTCATAAAATTATGCCATTTTAATTCATTTGATACATTCTCATTTCTATAAATAAACGATTTTATTGTGTCAGATGAAATAACAGTGTCCGTTGACAATAACATTATGAATATACAACGATGTTTTTATTATGGAAAGGATTTAATTTATCTGAAAAGAATATTATATAGATAAATATGAATTTCATTCGTTATTCAAAAAAAATAAGAAATATATGTTGAGTTCAATTTAATTTTTTTATTCTTTAAATGAAAACAATATCGTTTTTAACATAAAGTTTTTAATTATTTGTTTTATACTACAAAAAAACAAAGTTTCAAAACTATCCCCTACCTCTACAAATTATTAATATCAATATGAATAAGATACAAAGAATAGCTGTACTACATACAATCTTTGCAATCTGCTATGATTACAAAAAATAAAGACAATTGTTTTAAACTGATATAAATTATAGGTATTTATAAAACTAATTTTTTTAAAAAGGAACTAACTATAAAAACGAAAAAATTGTCTCCCTATTTGCGATAAAATTAGTTGACTAATTCGAGTTCTTTCATAAACACTTCAGTGTTAATGATTTTCACATCACCTATAATATTGTAAAGATAACTGATTTAAATGAATTCAAATTAATTCAAAACAATGGTGTGTTTTGTTTTGAATATATTGCAAGGAAAATGCTTTATGTTGTTTGAAACAATTTAGGTGCTCAACTACTGTCCCAAGGACATGAAGGCAGATCTCTGTGTCCACCTCAATCGAATGGTTTTCAACGAGCACTCAGCCTTCCGTCTGGCCAGCGACGGATGTCTGCGCTCCCTGGCCGTAAACTTCCAAACTCTGCACACGGCCCCTGGGGACCTCATCTTCCACCAGGGGGAGAGCATTGATCAGCTCTGCTTCGTTGTGTCGGGGTCCTTAGAGGTTGTGCAGGACGATGAAGTAGTCGCCATATTAGGTATTATACGATATATGCTTGTGTTAAGTTTTGGCAACGTGCAAATATATTTAACTTTTAAATTGAATAATCAAATCAGGTATCTGTTAATTTTAATACGGTCAATAGAAATAATTTTTAAATATCATTCAATATACTATAGTCAATGATACATTTCTTAATTTGATTTAAATTCAATTATTTGAATGAATATTTCTTATTTTGAATAATTTGATAAATAAAAAGTGAACCAACTTATTTGCTAGCTAACAAACTATAAGTTTGGAATTATCTTTTATAAAATATTATAAATATTATATAAAAACCAGTTTCGTGGTTTACTTGTAACATTCATAAGTTTTTAATATTAGAATTTTCTTCTGTTTATTATTAATATTAGTATTGATTGATATGTAAAAAATTGTGTTAGTTTTGATTCTGTGTATTGATTTATTTTTCCCAATTCATTACAATCGTTTATAACTTGTGTTAATGATTGTAAAATGAATTATTAATTTATAATGAATTAAAAAGAAACAGAAACGTAGAAAATACAATAGAACTATTTGCTATGTTTGGATATTGGACTAAATGTTGTCAATGAAACCATTTATTTGGCAGATCAGTTCTTCTATAGTAACAAAAAGTATTTTTTCTGATTAATTCGATTATAACGTCCCATTAGAGCGATTTATTTATACTATTGTTTGGGATACACCGTTGATTTTAAATTATACTCATATTTTATACAAATAATTTGAAGTAAGTATACTTACTGTATGTCCCATCAATCAATTATTGTGATGTAACAGGCAGGGGATTGTTCAGGCTTTTCAGGCTGAAAGGTCATTTTTCTAATTCATCTAAAAATGATATAAAAATTCAAAGGGGTAGGGGAGGGGTTTGATGCATGTGATATGTATTTTCTAAATAAATTTTACTGCTTTTGTTTTTTTATATATTTAAACACCTATTTTTATGCATTATATGTAATGATGCTTCAAATTTTTCGCACTTCGAGCGGATCTATAGGCTACGCTGACCGCGTAGCCATGACACCCTTGCTGACTACTTGTTGCAAAATATATTTCAGGCTTTTTTTCTGCCCATTCCTGATGTAATTATATACTTTTTAAAGTTATTAAAAAAGTTAATGTTTGCTAAATATAGACATTTCAATTTTATATATTTTTTTAAATTTATAAAACTAATTTATTGGATTAAAAGTTTAAATATGCTAATATTTCGATAAATGAAAATATTATTATATCAATTTTAAAAATATAACTTTATGCAAAGTCTCCCAAAGTTATGCCACAGTGTTGTCTTTTTTCTGATTCAACGGAAGTGTTTTGGTTTAGAGGAGTTTTGTTATTTTAGTTTTAATTCATAAATTTATCATACTTGATAGAATTAAAAGACACGGATTGTATCTAATTTTAACAACAATTAACATTTTATTTTTTGGATAGATTTTTTTGTTTCATTAGTCATCTGCATATATGGAAAAATAGACAAGAAAAAGAACAAACATGGTAATTAGAAGTCATAAAACATGCTTTATACACAAAAAGGGATATTGTTATTTCCACAAGAGACATATACAATACTTTCTATGCAACCAATAAATAAGTAATTCATTGTTTCTGCTTGAATTCTCCCTTGGCAACTATCTGGTAATGTAATTTACATAATTTATCTGAATATTTTATTGCTTTTGGTGCCAAGATAGCACATAGTTAGAGCAACGGAATTAAAGTATTATATACGGTTGTGTTTAAGTAGGATAGATATATCCCCTTAACTCTACGAAATACATAACTAGATCCTAAAGTTATAATATGATAAGATAAATAATAAAACAGGTATTTAATAATTGTTGAACGCATCTGAGGTTTTGGCTGCCTGATTTAAGTATTTATCATATTTTCTGTTGTGAAACTAAATTTTACATCAAATTGTGCTATAATTATTTACATTCAAAATTTAAAAAATTTATTATTATACATTTAGTTGCAATTCAATTTAAATTAGTAAATGATTATCATCAATTAAAGAATAATGCTAATTGTTAAACAATTAAACCATTCATTTTTACCTAAAATTATACAACAATTGTTCCATGTCAAATATTAAATTATATTATATAATTTTAAAAATCAAAAATGTATTAGATCAAAATGGTTCAAAAATCACAAAACCTTGTTAAAACCATCCCATTACTTTAAGGGGTCATCTATAAATTACGTACGTTTAGGAGGGGTATATACTAAAGTGCATATACGTATGGTCATATTATTAGTGTGTAATAATAATAAGATACGTGAGTATATTAAATTAAAGATTACTAAAATGTAATGATTAGGTAAATGGATTGGTGTGCATGTATTATGTTTGTATACAAAATGTGGACAAATCTGCGATGCCTGTATTTGACTCATGTTTGATTTCTCCATTTGTGGAAATATTATTCCTTAATTTTTAGAACTAACCATCTTACTAAATATTCCATTTTAATTTTTCAAATGCTCGTTTTATATGTATGTATATATTGTTTTATTTATAGAGTATACTAAGAACCTATTGCTGTCATCTCAATTATAAATATGATTAAAATGATAATGTATGCTTTAACTGTTTATGTAATGCGCTCGTACAGAGGGGAGGTCAAAATTTATAGAATTTGACCGTACGTACTTTATAGATCTGTTATAAAATTTGTCAGCTTTCTAAAAATGGATTTTTGACAAAATATATACGTTTCGAATTTTGATGTAATTTAGCTTTGACAGCCTTTCGAACGTAACTATGTGTTCTTACTAATTTAATTCAAAGAAAAAGAATTGATTATTTACTATTCTGATTTTGTACTATTATTAATTTTATATTCTTTATATAGCTATTATTTTTTAATATGTCATTCGAAATTAAATATGTTATTTAAATTACAATATAGAGAATAGAATTTATCTTTGGGATTGTTAACATATAAGAAAAACATTTATAAAATATATCTACACATTCAAAGTTATATTTATGAGATAAAATTTTCAATGATTGATAACTAATCGATTAACCGATATTTTAATTCGATGTGCATGTGTTTCATACGTCGTACAGGTAAAGGCGATGTATTTGGGGACAACATTTGGAAAGAGACAACTTTGGGCCCATCAGCTGCAGGAGTACGGGCGCTCACATACTGCGATCTTCACTGCATCAAAAGAGACAGACTTCTCGATGTCTTAGAGTTCTATCATGCATTCGCCAACTCTTTCGCGCGCAATCTTGTGCTCACTTTCAACCTGAGAAACAGAGTACGTCGATTATCGCCACGATAAAAAATTATAATAATTATACTTTTTACTATTGATGATGATGATGTTCTCGGGGTGTTTAATAAAATCTTGAATTAAATTTTTTATAATTTACTATTTTATACAGTTATAGTAGACTGCTGAGATTTATACTGCATTTTATTGACTTAGTCCATCAGCCACGGTCCCAATTTTTGCTCATTAGCATCAAATTTGGGGAGAATGCTAATAGAGTTTTATGGGAAGGTATTAATGCTTAGGGTTAGAAAACATGTGATGGCATTGTGGGGGTATATATAGTAAAGTTTGTTTGATTTAATGTGAAAAGCAAATTTTTAAATGTTTTTTACATAAGAATTCATGGAGAACACGGTTATGATTGCGCCCAAAAAATCAAATCCGTTTTTATCTTATACATCACCCCATTGGCCAATCTGTGAACAATCAGTGAATTTTAACTAATAACTTGAAAATGATAAATAATTTCTATAACAATTTTATAAAAATTTTGGAATATTAATTTATATATTTTTTGAAAAGTTTCAAAGCAATCGGTCAAAATTTGAATCTTACAGGAAATAAATAAAAATTTGAAAATGTTCTAGGAAAAATCATAGAACAAACATGTTGAATTATTTTCTATGAAAATGTATGTTTTTAAGAAAATAAATGTATTAACTAGTTTTCAAAATAAAATATTGCATATTATTTGTTCCTATAAAAATTCTCTAAATGTTAAAACCAAAATTAGTGGGATAAGTCAAACAATTAATTTCTAGAAAAAATGAAATTTTTATTCTCAAGTCTATTTTTGGCATATTTTTAAAAATAGACTTCAGAAATTATAATGTTATAGAGCATTTAACACAGTGATTTTGCTGTTTATGACAAGGTATTACGAGTTCAGCAAGTGTATATATCGATTGAATAATTTAATACATCAAACAAATTATATATAGATAGAAAAATACAAAAAATTATATATGTTAAACATATAAATATACAAAGAAATTATGATACCAGGTGCTATAGATTGCTGTCAAACATCATTTGATGAACGATTCTCACAGTCTGACAGTTTGCACATATCAGTGCACTGTAGTATATAGTAGAGAGTCCTTGAACATTTGCAGGCAAGTAGGGTCAAAATAGCCTCAGGTGCTGGCCAACCATCCATCCAATCCACAATCATTACTTCCATGTCAATTTTCCATCCTCTACCAATGGGACTTGGTACACCTGGGTTTTGCTGAAGACATTTTCTCCATATTCCAGACTGGTAGTTTGCCTTTTGTGCATGTTTGACTAAACAGTCCATGCAGGGTGGAAGCTGAACATTTAGCCTGTGCACGTCTAGGTCCATATAGCCTCTAACAACCAGCGAGAGCCACATTCAAGAAGCACAATAGTCTGCTCAGGTCGCAAGTAATAAAAACTTTATATGGGTCCTGGCAAGACAAACAAACTCTTGACTGTGAGACAATTCCAAGTTGGACTGGGTTTAATATAAAAACAAAAGACCAAATTTCAGTTTCAGAAGAGGTTGTTGGGTACTTGCCCACCATCAATGCACCAGCTACAGTTCATGAAATTCTCAAAAGTCAGATATAATACGAAAGAATTATTCTGGACACAATTTTCATAGTCTTGGATCAAGCATTCTATGCAAAAGCTGTTGAAATTACCTGGAAGCACAAAAAGAGTTTTTCCCATATACTCTTGAGGATGGGAATTTTCCACACAATCATGAATGCCCTGGTTTGAAGGACATATGCATAGAAGCCACCCTTGTGGCGACGGTGTCTATTAATAAGGTATTTGACGGTAAACAGTACAATCGTGTTATTAGAGTGCATAGGTCCATCTATGAAGCTTTGATGAGACTGGCATGGGTAAAGTTCACACTATTGGTAGACAACAAATAGGAGATGAGTACTATATCAAGTGAAAGACCTTGCTGTTGATTTAAAACATCAAAACTTCAGTTATCTCCTCGAAAATCCACAATTCATAGAGTTGATAATCCTGTGTAGAGAATTCCTGGAACAACTCCGTCACAACAATGGGGAGCTATCGGGATTGTGAATGTCATAAACATGATAGAGCACGTGATACTTGGCCTTCTATGTGCTTCTTGTGAGGGAAACTGGGATTTTCACATTAATGGTAAGAGTCGACTATGCTAGGTATCTGTGCATACTTTTCTCAAATGACAAATCTTCCGGAAACAAATCCTGATGTACACGGAGCCTTCCAGTAAGGTCAGTTCTCGGTACAGAGGTTTAGCAATAAACTATTTAAGCGAATACCTGATGAGAAGATTCTGTATACAACTATAGAAGACAAATGTTACAAAATTAAATCACAGAGCAGTGAAGAGGTTCCACATCTACAGTTCCAGAAAGTAGAAGCAGATGGGCGATTACTTGACCCTACTGGCCTGCAAATGTTCAAGGACGTGTACACTGCCAAATTGTATCTGTCTACTACAGTGCACTGATATGTGCAAACTGTCAGATGTGAGAATCGTTCATCAAATGATGTTTGAGAGCAATCTATAGCACCTTGTATCATAATTTCTTTGTATATTTATATGTTTAACATATATAATTTTTGTATTTTTCTATCTATATATAATTTGTTTGATGTATTAAATTATTCAATCGATATATACACTTGCTGAACTCGTAATACCTTGTCATAAACAGCAAAATCACTGTGTTAGATGCTCTATAACATCATAATTTCTGAAGTCTATTTTTAAAAATATGCCAAAAATAGACTTGAGAATTAAAATTTAATTTTTCTAGAAATTAATTGATATTTAGAGGAACGTAAATAATATGCAATATTTTATTTTGAAAACCAGTTAATTCATATATTTTCTTAAAAACATACATTTTCATAGAAAATAATTCAACATGTTTGTTCTATGATTTTTCATAGAACATTTTCAAATTTTTATTTATTTCCTGTAAGATTCAAATTTTTACCGATTGCTTTGAAACTTTTTCAAAAAATATATAATTTATATTCCAAAACTTTTATAATATAATCATATTGTTATAGAAAATATTTATCATTTTCGAGTTATTAGTTAAAATTTACGCAATTACAAGATAAAAACAGGTTTGATTTTTTGGGCGCAATCATAATCGTGTTCTCCATGATTTTTTATATAAAAAACATTAAAAATTGTGCTTTTCACAATAAATCAAACAAACTTTACTATATATACCCCCACCCCACAATGCTATCACGTGTTTTATAACTCTAGTCATTAATAGATACCTTCCCATAAACACTATTAGCAGTCTTCCCCAATTTGATACCGATGAACACCTCTATCGGAATGATTAACTTGTCTGTGTCTAAATAATCCGAAGCCGAAGTCTCACGTTTATATTTGCCACTTACACCGTAAATAAATGCAGTATAATGAACCGAAGCATTCTACTATATTAGAAGTATTTTATGACATTCACCGTATTCAAGCAAATGTGTTTTGAATATTTTCGATGGTTATATTGCAAAATATAGATATCCAATGACTTATAAAATCGCATAGATAAGGTTGATAATAACGATATTAAACTTTTCCTATATCCGATATCTTATAGATTCCTCAACTCTCAATAAATTAGTTACATTTATATCATTAAATATCATTTAAAACGACATTTAAAATGACACCTTAACATATTATAAGAAATAGTTTTCTTAATTATTGCTTAACCTGAAGTTGATTAAAATTAACACGATTAAATGTTCCTTGCTAAAATGTTATATTCTATATTATGGATTATATATTTATTATATATTATTATATAATACCTACATTATGTCACTTAGTTGGATTGTGAAGCAGTCAAATAATTATATAATTAATAAGTTACTTTTCTACTTTAGTGTAATATTTTAAGGTGTATTAATGAACTTGGCATATTAAAAAAATATGAGTCGACATAAGGGGGAAAATGTCTAGATCTTAGTGTGAAGTTACTTCATCTCCACGCGACGACGACACTAATCCTTAAAGCCAAAAGTTGTTCTAATTTGTCACGTCTCAGGAGACAAATCCTGTTTCCTGACTTGATCAACTTTCCCCAGTAGTTGGTTTCCGTAGTTAAGACCGGAGCCCTAAATAAGTAACTACAGCCGCAGAACTATCGTGAGGACGCGTGTTGAGCCAGCCGCGTTATACTGCACAGGTATGAGCATACCTACATTTCTTCTACTGGGATTGTCTCTTTTGATCACTGAAAGTGGTTGCTATGGATTTAAGATAACACGATGTCCTCCTACCAACTCTAGTCTTCTGTTGGTACAGAAAAAAACCTTTATTGAAAACTTATCTTCCATCTAAATCCTCTAATAGAAAGAAATGTCTTCATTCTTTTCTTATTATTTCTCTTTGTCGCTACACACTTTTTCTCTCATCTCAGCTGACTCTTTCAATAAGTTAGTAACTAAGGAACTAGCGCTTCTAGTCAACAAGCAAAGCATAGGAAGTTGGATAATAAAAACTTTAAATTGTATAGTCAAGTCCTTGTTGGTTTAATTATGGATACTTCACTTTCGCGAATGTTGATCTAATTAATTCAACCATTACGGATGATAACGTAACGTAATCTTCTTAGACCCACTCAGCTGTTACGTCGGGTTTGATGAACCTGAGTTTAAAACAAAAGATTCACTATTAACCGATTTTAAGAGTAGGTTTTATAGCTGAACCTGCTTTTGAAGGTTATACCACTTAACATCGCTATCTTTAACTAAACAATAAATAACCAATTAACCTAAATAATCTAACGTATTATTTAAATCATAGTGAAAACATTCTACAGTAAATGTAAAACTTGAATGAATTTTAAAACTATTTTAATTATTTATTTCAGCTTATTTTCCGGAAGATAACGGACGTCAAGCGTGAACGCGAATTAGCCGAAAAACGTAAAAATGATCCCCCATTGTCGGATCTTTCCAACAATCACCCAGTACGAAAATTAATCTCACGCTTCCGCAAAATTAGCGACAACCGACCTAACTTGCAGTCTCCACTCAGTCCACTTGAGGATAATGAATGTGAACAATTCGCCTTCACAGAGGACGCGGTAGGCAAACTGACCGATCCAGAAATTGGCACAATTCACCCGCCCCCACGTGTGTCCTTCAGTCAATCCGAACCCAGTGATCCAAAATTCTCTATTGGTCCCATTCCCTTGACCTCCATTGACCCCCCTGAGAGTGACAATGTCAGTCTGGCTAGTGACGATCCAATTGCGGGTATCGAAGTGCCCAATCGTAAGTCCTCCCTTAATGTGGACACCCAACACGACTCGGAGGGCTCTGATATTGACGACAACATGGCGAAGATCGCCGTGGAGAAATCAGATCGTCGACGATCGTCCCTTTCGGTAGAGAAACTGCCCGGAATACCCATCAAATCAGACCACTCCAAGAAACTGTCTTTCGGAATGGATGGCGACTGTTCCGGGCCAACGTGGGATTCCCAGGAGACCCCGAGTCGATGTCGCTCTGCGAATGGTATTCGAGCGACTTTCCCTGCTAACGTGAGCACGGGTCTGGAATCCACACTGGTCTCCTCTTTACACGACATTCGTCTGGAACTTAAGGGAGAAATTGGAAGTCTAAACTCGAAAATGGTTCGCATTGACAGTCAGATAAACCAAATTCTCAAATTAATCACCCCAATTTCGGTTGTCCAGCCGGAGTTCCCCTCCCACCCGTCATCCACCTCTAGCAACACCTCACGTAGCCTTCCCCAGAACATTGTGCTCCCCTCCTCGGCCGCCTCGTCGCACAGCAGTGATCTCAGCAGTATGCCAACTATGACTGCCTTCTCACTGGGTTTGCAGCCGGTGATGGAGGTGGAGAATCTAGAGGAATTCTCGAGTACCACGCCCAGGTGTTCCTCTTCTTCCACGAATACAACCGATTCTCAAAGTGTCCCTACGCGTTCGGCCAGTAAAAAGGGTTATTTTAACAAAAAGAATAAAGTGGACTCAATCGATTTGCCGACTGCTGGTGACTCGGGAGTCTTGAATAAGACTCCAAGCGTTCATGTAATGCCTTGTACACCTTCACCAAGAGAAATCAAAGACAAGATGAATGATATGGACGTGCTTTAGACAATCATTTGATAAATATTTATCAGGCCCGGCGGAAGGTAAATTTGATAAGTTGGGCCATTTAAAAAGGCACCAATTTTTTTTCCAAATAAATCATTATTGTTGTTATCATTAAGACAGCTACAGAAAAAAATAAAGGCCGTGTATAACAATACTATAATTAGTTTACTCTAAAATAAATCCCGCCTTCTATTTTCTCTTCATGTAACACTACAGAAAATATGCATATCAAAAAGCACTTTGTAAATTATTGGTCGTGCGAAGGACCGACCAGTTCGACCTGTTCCGCAGGCCCTGTTTATAAATTTGATATTGTAATTTGTTAACAACAATTCTTTTGGAGTAATAGAAATTCGTTATGAACTTATAAAAATTGAAAATATGGTTTACTCAATAATACGCAAAAGTGCAAGATCTCTTATAGTTGGTAGAATATCTCTGAGAGGCCTATAATAAAAATAAATTAATTTTTAACAGAATAACATTACTTCAGTGATTTATAATATCTTTTCAGATTATTTGAATAAAATTACATAGTTGTAGCTGAGTAATTTTATACTTAGATTGTTATATTTTACTTGTGTTTTAATGAAGTTATAAATATTATGTTTATTTTAAGTATATATAAAATAGTATTTCTATAATATATACAATTTATGTAAGTTGATTTAACAAACTATGCATCACTAAACAATTTTTTTTACATATGTCTACTGAATTGCAAGATGTGAAAATTTTAATTATGATCGTGTATTTGAAAAAATCGTATGCGTTTGCAGTCACCAATATATTATTTTTATAATCTTTTAAGCTCATATATATAATAATTTGATAAAGTCATTACGTAATATAATAATGTAAATAGTAATTGTATTCTAATTACAGAACAAGTCATGATCTTTCACAAAGGCCTTATTTCTTTGTATGAAATATTTAAATGTTACATGGTAATTAATGTTCTTGGTAACATTTTTTATGAACTTAACATATCCCTTTGTTTTGCACTATCAAAACTAACTGCCTTGTACTCAAAAATGACAGATCGAAATGTGATAAATGATTATGATATCAATTTTTATTTTTGTTAATCTTCCAATTATATTGCTACAACATCGATTAATCATCATTACACTTTTTCAAATGTGTGACTATATATATATATGTATTTTTTTTCTTTAATTATGTACATACATAAAATGTTCGGATAATATAACGCTACATAAAAATAGA
Organism: Vannuccia rotundouncinata; assembly: GCA_034780395.1. NCBI lineage: Eukaryota > Metazoa > Platyhelminthes > Proseriata > Coelogynoporidae > Vannuccia > Vannuccia rotundouncinata. Next base: position 43,060 of record JAUZNC010059362.1, read on the forward strand.
CCAGATTCAAAATTAACATTTTTTTTATTATAATTGAATAATTATTATTAACAATCAAATCTCTATGAAAAAACATTAATGAGGACAGACACGTCGGCATGCTTTATACGATGTCAGGGAAGATAAATATTTTGATGGAATATTTTTTATTTTAATAATTGTTATATTTCTATAATATTGTGTTACTTTATATATAACGAAAACCATTATAAGAATAATCTTTTAATTCATTCATTAGAGAATTTTTACTTGAATAATTCGGTAATTGATTTTTATCATATATTTTCCCTTAAAATGTCGATTATATTTACTCTGTAAAACCTATTTTTGTACTAATGATTTATCTTGATATTTTTCAATTTTGTATGTTGTATCTACAGGTGGCTGTAATGCAAACGTTGTTATATATTACAACAAGCCTTTCTGCAGTAAGAATTAATCCAATAAACTGTTTTCTCATAAATGACTACAGTGTTTTAACATGCCTTAATAGTCAATAATTTAAACAATTTAAGATAACTTCGTTTTATATATTATACTATACTATCTACATGTAATTCACCAATTTTTTTTAAATAAAATTATTACGTTCTAATAATTTCAGAAAAATTAAATCCAATTTTGCAATAGTATTTATATTCTAGAAGTAGGTACTATATTTAGAGATTAATATTTGTTATCAATCTAAACTTATGTGTATCCCGGTATTATAATTATTATATTGGAACTCAGTCACTCGATTTGCTTTCTGTGTCACTTTGAAAAGAGAGACTAATATCTTAGTTGTCCACATTCGCAACTTCGTTGCTAACCCTGGGTACCAATGACTTCTCTTAAAGAACCGGCAATTCTGCTGGATCAACATTGAAGTTTTCCTTAGCTGAACAGTCGCTGAAGTCGCTTAGTTGATATTAAAATATTTTTTATGTCTGAAAAACCCTGGTCCCAATACTCATGAAATTAAAGACTAGTCGAGTTGACGTTTGGAACATTATTTGATAGTGGTAAGTGCATCCAATGAGTATTTCTATATAGAAAATTGTAAGCAGAAGTAGTTTTTGTTTGTAAGAATCTAAAATATTTGATATGCCTATTTGTAGGTATTTAAAGATAATTCTTCGTATCCCGCATGTAATGGGATAATAGCAAAATTGATTTGTATTTCTGTATAAAAAGTATAAGTGGTACTAACACCTCTAATTTTAAAATACAGACCTGTAAAATCTCAGAAATAATTTGTGATTACTTTAATGTAATTAAGAATTTCCTACATTTTTCAACAGTCTTTAAATATATTATTTTGAAAAAAAATGTTACGAATTTCGTCGTTTCGTTATGAAATAATTTGTCAATTTTTACTTTTTGTTTCAATTCGGTTAGTCGACTAACTATAAAAAATGATGGTTTATTTGAATTTAGAAAGAAAAAGTTAAAGAAGTATTTCATAATACACTCTAAATAGAATCCCTCTTCTAAGAATGTTTTAAATAAATGTAAAGAAAAATAAATTATAAACAAAAATTTGGATGACATAATTAAAGGATTTTTTAATCGTAAAAACACGAGGAACTCGTAAAAACACAAATGAATTTAATCCAATACCCTTTGTGTATTATTTCCTTCCGATCTGTAAAATAAATTTATTAGAAAGTTAGCCAGTAAATTACTTCTTAAGAAATATTGTTCTTGAATGTAATTAGAATTTGATTGACACCTAATAGTAATTTTATGTCCGGTCCAAAGAAATCATTTTCTTACTGTCAGTGAAATAAAAGTTCTTGATATAAATCTTATCCTTATCTATTATAATTAATTTCAAAAGGTACCAAACCGTTGAATTTTACAATATACCCACAAAAGCCGTCAACAATTTTCATAAGATAATTTGTTTTGGGCTTTTATTAGTTAATCTTTATAATGTAATTTAAGTTTTAAATTCAAACAGTTACCATTATTAATTTTCAAGTTTTTTAAAAAATAAGTCAATACTAACGAAGGATATAAAAATTTTTTCAATTTGCGATAGTCAATATATAATTTTATAATTAAAATCAGCAATATTTTTCATTTAAAACATTTATATTTTGATTTACAATTATTCAAGTTTATTGCATATATAAAATTGTATACCTATCTATGCTTAGAATAGTTTAATCTGTACGCTACAATTAATTTCCGAAAAATATTTCGAACATGATAACATTCACTCATAATCTCCAGGCACGTTAACTTCAAAGAGGGTGCCAAAATCCATTCTCAAGAAAGACGACACTCCTAAAATATGATTCATTCTTTAGCTATAGTGTAAATTTATTCTCGAGAGAGGTCCTCATTTTAATTGTATTTCTAAGAAATTTACCACGTATACTTCATTTTAATTGTATTTCTTACAGATATACCACATATTAATACCTCATTTTAAGTGGTAATCTTAGAGATTTCCAGAATGAACCCTTTGAGTGGATATACGAAATAGCCCTTTCCTAGTATTTAGTACATATATATATATATATATCAATACATATAATGTTGTGTTTATATTTTAATAAAGGTTAGTAAGTTAATGCAAGTTCGCCTTACATTGTATTACATTACATTAACAGGAAGTACTTATTATATTATTGTAGTATACCTATATATATATATATATGCGTTATATACGTACAACAATTAATTAAATCTTTCAGATCATATACTCATCATAGATGATTTATTTCAAAGTATCCTGCCGTACTTATAGGAATCCTACCATAAGAAAGCTATAGGATCGGTAGGATAGTACCTGAATCCTATAGGATCGATGGGATAGTATACCGGATTCCTATAGAAGTGCGTAGCACGAATTAAACATTGAGAATTTATGAGTGCATAGCACGAGTAAAAAAATGAAAATATAGTTTAGTTTAGTTTAGCTTAGCTTAGTTTAGTTTAGTTTAGTTTAGTTTAGTTTAGTTTAGTTTAGTTTAGTTTAGTTTAGTTTAGTTTAGTTTAGTTTAGTTT